>CM062480.1:608191-650691 GCA_031479575.1 Coregonus ussuriensis | reverse complement strand
CGTTACTAGACTACTGGAGCTACGTGACTAGACTACTGGAGCTACGTGACTAGACTACTGGAGCTACTTGACTAGACTACTGGAGCTATGTGACTAGACTACTGGAGCTACGTGACTAGATTACTGGAGCTACGTGACTAGACTACTGGAGCTACGTTACTAGACTACTGGAGCTACGTGACTAGACTACTGTAGCTACGTGACTAGACTACTGGAGTTACGTTACTAGACTACTGGAGCTACGTGACTAGACTACTGGAGCTACGTGACTAGACTACTGGAGCTACGTGACTAGACTACTGGAGCTACGTGACTAGACTACTGGAGCTACGTGACTAGACTACTGGAGCTACGTGACTAGACTACTTACATTTACATTTACATTTTAGTCATTTAGCAGACGCTCTTAACCAGAGCGACTTACAGGAGCAATTAGGGTTAAGTGCCTTGCTCAAGGGCACATTAACGTCATTTAGCAGACGCTCTTAGCCAGAGCGACTCACAAATTGGTGCGTTCACCCTATAGCCAGTGGGATAACCACTTTACAATTTGGGGGGGGGGGGGGTTAGAAGGAATACTTTATCCTATCCCAGGTATTCCTTAAAGAGGTGGGGTTTCAAATGTCTACTGTAGCTAGGCACTAGACTACTGGAGCTACGTGACTAGACTACTGGAGCTACGTGACTAGACTACTGGAGCTACGTGACTAGACTACTGGAGCTACGTTACTAGACTACTGTAGCTACGTGACTAGACTACTGTAGCTACGTGACTAGACTACTGGAGCTACGTGACTAGACTACTGGAGCTACGTGACTAGACTACTGGAGCTACGTGACTAGACTACTGGAGCTACGTGACTAGACTACTGGAGCTACGTGACTAGCCTACTGGAGCTATGTGACTAGACTACTGGAGCTACGTGACTAGACTACTGGAGCTACGTTACTAGACTACTGGAGCTACGTGACTAGACTACTGGAGCTACGTGACTAGACTACTGGAGCTACGTGACTAGACTACATTACTAGACTACTGGAGCTACGTGACTAGACTACTGGAGCTACGTGACTAGACTACTGGAGCTACGTGACTAGACTACTGTAGCTACGTGACTAGACTACGTTACTAGACTACTGGAGCTACGTGACTAGACTACTGGAGCTACGTGACTAGACTACGTTACTAGACTACTGGAGCTACGTGACTAGACTACTGGAGCTACGTGACTAGACTACTGTAGCTACGTGACTAGACTACTGTAGCTACGTGACTAGACTACTGTAGCTACGTGACTAGACTACTGGAGCTACGTTACTAGACTACTGTAGCTACGTTACTAGACTACTGGAGCTACGTGACTAGACTACTGGAGCTACGTTACTACACTACTGGAGCTACGTGACTAGACTACTGGAGCTACGTGACTAGACTACTGTAGCTACGTGACTAGACTACTGGAGCTACGTGACTAGACTACTGTAGCTACGTGACTAGACTACTGGAGCTACGTGACTAGACTACTGTAGCTACGTGACTAGACTACTGGAGCTACGTGACTAGACTACTGTAGCTACGTGACTAGACTACTGTAGCTACGTGACTAGACTACTGTAGCTACGTGACTAGACTACTGGAGCTACGTGACTAGACTACTGAAGCTACGTGACTAGACTACTGGAGCTACGTTACTAGACTACTGTAGCTACGTGACTAGACTACTGGAGCTACGTGACTAGACTACTGGAGCTACGTTACTAGCCTACTGGAGCTACATGACTAGACTACTGTAGCTACGTGACCAGACTACTGTAGCTACGTGACTAGACTACTGGAGCTACGTTACTAGACTACTGGAGCTACGTGACTAGACTACTGGAGCTACGTGACTAGACTACTGGAGCTACTTGACTAGACTACTGGAGCTATGTGACTAGACTACTGGAGCTACGTGACTAGATTACTGGAGCTACGTGACTAGACTACTGGAGCTACGTTACTAGACTACTGGAGTTACGTTACTAGACTACTGGAGCTACGTGACTAGACTACTGTAGCTACGTGACTAGACTACTGGATCTACGTGACTAGACTACTGGAGCTACGTGACTAGACTACTGGAGCTACGTTACTAGACTACTGTAGCTACGTGACTAGACTACTGGAGCTACGTGACTAGACTACTGGAGCTACGTGACTAGACTACTGAGCTACGTGACTAGACTACTGGAGCTACGTTACTAGACTACTGTAGCTACGTGACTAGACTACTGGAGCTACGTGACTAGACTACTGGAGCTACGTTACTAGCCTACTGGAGCTACATGACTAGACTACTGTAGCTACGTGACCAGACTACTGTAGCTACGTGACTAGACTACTGGAGCTACGTTACTAGACTACTGGAGCTACGTGACTAGACTACTGGAGCTACGTGACTAGACTACTGGAGCTACTTGACTAGACTACTGGAGCTATGTGACTAGACTACTGGAGCTACGTGACTAGATTACTGGAGCTACGTGACTAGACTACTGGAGCTACGTTACTAGACTACTGGAGTTACGTTACTAGACTACTGGAGCTACGTGACTAGACTACTGTAGCTACGTGACTAGACTACTGGATCTACGTGACTAGACTACTGGAGCTACGTGACTAGACTACTGGAGCTACGTTACTAGACTACTGTAGCTACGTGACTAGACTACTGGAGCTACGTGACTAGACTACTGGAGCTACGTGACTAGACTACTGGAGCTACGTGACTAGACTACTGGAGCTACGTGACTAGACTACTGTAGCTACGTGACTAGACTACTGTAGCTACGTGACTAGACTACTGTAGCTACCTGACTAGACTACTGGAGCTACGTGACTAGACTACTGTAGCTACGTGACTAGACTACTGGAGCTACGTGACTAGACTACTTACATTTACATTTACATTTTAGTCATTTAGCAGACGCTCTTAACCAGAGCGACTTACAGGAGCAATTAGGGTTAAGTGCCTTGCTCAAGGGCACATTAACGTCATTTAGCAGACGCTCTTAGCCAGAGCGACTCACAAATTGGTGCGTTCACCCTATAGCCAGTCCAGTGGGATAACCACTTTACAATTTGGGGGGGGGGGGGGTTAGAAGGAATACTTTATCCTATCCCAGGTATTCCTTAAAGAGGTGGGGTTTCAAATGTCTACTGTAGCTAGGCGACTAGACTACTGGAGCTACGTGACTAGACTACTGGAGCTACGTGACTAGACTACTGGAGCTACGTGACTAGACTACTGGAGCTACGTTACTAGACTACTGTAGCTACGTGACTAGACTACTGTAGCTACGTGACTAGACTACTGGAGCTACGTGACTAGACTACTGGAGCTACGTGACTAGACTACTGGAGCTACGTGACTAGACTACTGGAGCTACGTGACTAGACTACTGGAGCTACGTGACTAGCCTACTGGAGCTATGTGACTAGACTACTGGAGCTACGTGACTAGACTACTGTAGCTACGTTACTAGACTACTGGAGCTACGTGACTAGACTACTGGAGCTACGTGACTAGACTACTGGAGCTACGTGACGTGACTAGACTACTGAGCTACGTGACTAGACTACTGGAGCTACGTGACTAGACTACTGGAGCTACGTGACTAGACTACTGTAGCTACGTGACTAGACTACTGTAGCTACGTGACTAGACTACTGTAGCTACGTGACTAGACTACTGGAGCTACGTGACTAGACTACTGGAGCTACGTGACTAGACTACTGTAGCTACGTGACTAGACTACTGGAGCTACGTGACTAGACTACTGGAGCTACGTGACTAGACTACTGTAGCTACGTGACTAGACTACTGTAGCTACGTGACTAGACTACTGGAGCTACGTGACTAGACTACTGGAGCTACGTGACTAGACTACTGGAGCTACGTGACTAGACTACTGTAGCTACGTGACTAGACTACTGTAGCTACGTGACTAGACTACTGGAGCTACGTGACTAGACTACTGGAGCTACGTGACTAGACTACTGGAGCTACGTGACTAGACTACTGTAGCTACGTGACTAGACTACTGGCCTGGAGCTACGTGACTAGACTACTGTAGCTACGTGACTAGACTACTGGAGCTACGTGACTAGACTACTGTAGCTACGTGACTAGACTACTGGAGCTACGTGACTAGACTACTGTAGCTACGTGACTAGACTACTGTAGCTACGTGACTAGACTACTGTAGCTACGTGACTAGACTACTGGAGCTACGTGACTAGACTACTGTAGCTACGTGACTAGACTACTGGAGCTACGTTACTAGACTACTGTAGCTACGTGACTAGACTACTGGAGCTACGTGACTAGACTACTGGAGCTACGTTACTAGACTACTGGAGCTACGTGACTAGACTACTGTAGCTACGTGACTAGACTACTGTAGCTACGTGACTAGACTACTGGAGCTACGTGACTAGACTACTGGAGCTACGTGACTAGACTACTGGAGCTACGTGACTAGACTACTGGAGCTACTTGACTAGACTACTGGAGCTATGTGACTAGACTAGACTACTGGAGCTACGTGACTAGACTACTGGAGCTACGTGACTAGACTACTGGAGCTACGTGACTAGACTACTGGAGCTACGTTACTAGACTACTGGAGCTACGTGACTAGACTACTGTAGCTACGTGACTAGACTACTGGAGCTACGTGACTAGACTACTGGAGCTACGTGACTAGACTACTGGAGCTACGTGACTAGACTACTGTAGCTACGTGACTAGACTACTGGAGCTACGTGACTAGACTACTGGAGCTACGTGACTAGACTACTGGAGCTACGTGACTAGACTACTGTAGCTACGTGACTAGACTACTGTAGCTACGTGACTAGACTACTGTAGCTACGTGACTAGACTACTGTAGCTACGTGACTAGACTACTGTAGCTACGTGACTAGACTACTGTAGCTACGTGACTAGACTACTGTAGCTACGTGACTAGACTACTGGAGCTACGTGACTAGACTACTGGAGTGGAGCTACGTGACTAGACTACTGGAGCTACGTGACTAGACTACTGGAGCTACGTGACTAGACTACTGTAGCTACGTGACTAGACTACTGGAGCTACGTGACTAGACTACTGGAGCTACGTTACTAGCCTACTGGAGCTACATGACTAGACTACTGTAGCTACGTGACCAGACTACTGTAGCTACGTGACTAGACTACTGGAGCTACGTTACTAGACTACTGGAGCTACGTGACTAGACTACTGGAGCTACGTGACTAGACTACTGGAGCTACTTGACTAGACTACTGGAGCTACGTGACTAGACTACTGGAGCTACGTGACTAGACTACTGGAGCTACGTGACTAGACTACTGGAGCTACGTTACTAGACTACTGGAGCTACGTTACTAGACTACTGTAGCTACGTGACTAGACTACTGTAGCTACGTGACTAGACTACTGGAGCTACGTTACTAGACTACTGGAGCTACGTGACTAGACTACACTACTGGAGCTACGTGACCAGACTACTGGAGCTACGTGACCAGACTACTGGAGCTACGTGACTAGACTACTGTAGCTACATGACTAGACTACTGTAGCTACGTGACTAGACAACTGTAGCTACGTGACGACTACTGGAGCTACGTGACTAGACTACTGGAGCTACGTGAATAAACTACTGTAGCTACGTGACTAGACTACTGTAGCTACGTGACTAGACTACTGTAGCTACGTGACTAGACTACTGTAGCTACGTTACGACTACTGGAGCTACGTGACTAGACTACTGGAGCTACGTGAATAAACTACTGTAGCTACGTGACTAGACTACTGTAGCTACGTGACTAGACTACTGGAGCTACGTGACTAGACTACTGGAGCTACCTGACTAGACTACTGTAGCTACGTGACTAGACTACTGTAGCTACGTGACTAGACTACTGGAGCTACGTGACTAGACTACTGGAGCTAAGCTACATTACTAGACTACTGGAGCTACGTGACTAGACTACTGTAGCTACGTGACTAGACTACTGTAGCTACGTGACTAGACTACTGGAGCTACGTGACTAGCCTACTGGAGCTACATGACTAGACTACTGTAGCTACGTGACTAGACTACTGGAGCTACGTGACTAGCCTACTGGAGCTAAGTGACTAGACTACTGTAGCTACGTGACTAGACTACTGTAGCTACGTGACTAGACTACTGGAGCTACGTGACTAGACTACTGGTGCTACGTGACTAGACTACTGTAGCTACGTGACTAGACTACTGGAGCTACGTGACTAGACTACTGGAGCTACGTGACTAGACAACTGTAGCTACGTGACTAGACTACTGGAGCTACGTGACTAGACTACTGGAGCTATGTTACTAGACTACTGTAGCTACGTGACTAGACTACTGTAGCTACGTGACTAGACTACTGTAGCTACGTGACTAGACTACTGTAGCTACCTACGTGACTAGACTACTGTAGCTACCTGACTAGACTACTGGAGCTACGTGACTAGACTACTGTAGCTACGTGACTAGACTACTGGAGCTACTTGACTAGACTACTGGAGCTACGTGACTAGACTACTGGAGCTACGTGACTAGACTACTGGAGCTACGTTACTAGACTACTGTAGCTACGTGACTAGACTACTGTAGCTACGTGACTAGACTACTGGAGCTACGTGACTAGACTACTGGAGCTACGTGACTAGACTACTGGAGCTACGTGACTAGACTACTGGAGCTACGTGACTAGACTACTGGAGCTACGTGACTAGCCTACTGGAGCTATGTGACTAGACTACTGGAGCTACGTGACTAGACTACTGTAGCTACGTTACTAGACTACTGGAGCTACGTGACTAGACTACTGGAGCTACGTGACTAGACTACTGTAGCTACGTGACTAGACTACTGGAGCTACGTGACTAGACTACTGTAGCTACGTGACTAGACTACTGGAGCTACCTGACTAGACTACTGTAGCTACGTGACTAGACTACTGTAGCTACGTGACTAGACTACTGTAGCTACGTGACTAGACTACTGGAGCTACGTGACTAGACTACTGAAGCTACGTGACTAGACTACTGGAGCTACGTTACTAGACTACTGTAGCTACGTGACTAGACTACTGGAGCTACGTGACTAGACTACTGGAGCTACGTTACTAGCCTACTGGAGCTACATGACTAGACTACTGTAGCTACGTGACCAGACTACTGTAGCTACGTGACTAGACTACTGGAGCTACGTTACTAGACTACTGGAGCTACGTGACTAGACTACTGGAGCTACGTGACTAGACTACTGGAGCTACTTGACTAGACTACTGGAGCTATGTGACTAGACTACTGGAGCTACGTGACTAGATTACTGGAGCTACGTGACTAGACTACTGGAGCTACGTTACTAGACTACTGGAGTTACGTTACTAGACTACTGGAGCTACGTGACTAGACTACTGTAGCTACGTGACTAGACTACTGGATCTACGTGACTAGACTACTGGAGCTACGTGACTAGACTACTGGAGCTACGTTACTAGACTACTGGAGCTACGTGACTAGACTACTGGAGCTACGTGACTAGACTACTGGAGCTACGTGACTAGACTACTGTAGCTACGTGACTAGACTACTGTAGCTACGTGACTAGACTACTGTAGCTACGTGACTAGACTACTGTAGCTACGTGACTAGACTACTGAAGCTACGTGACTAGACTACTGGAGCTACGTGACTAGACTACTGGAGCTACGTGACTAGACTACTGGAGCTACGTTACTAGACTACTGTAGCTACGTGACTAGACTACTGGAGCTACGTGACTAGACTACTGGAGCTACGTTACTAGCCTACTGGAGCTAAGTGACTAGACTACTGTAGCTACGTGACCAGACTACTGTAGCTACGTGACTAGACTACTGGAGCTACGTTACTAGACTACTGGAGCTACGTGACTAGACTACTGGAGCTACGTGACTAGACTACTGGAGCTACTTGACTAGACTACTGGAGCTACGTGACTAGACTACTGGAGCTACGTGACTAGACTACTGGAGCTACGTGACTAGACTACTGGAGCTACGTTACTAGACTACTGGAGCTACGTTACTAGACTACTGTAGCTACGTGACTAGACTACTGTAGCTACGTGACTAGACTACTGGAGCTACGTTACTAGACTACTGGAGCTACGTGACTAGACTACTGGAGCTACGTGACCAGACTACTGGAGCTACGTGACCAGACTACTGGAGCTACGTGACTAGACTACTGTAGCTACATGACTAGACTACTGTAGCTACGTGACTAGACAACTGTAGCTACGTGACAGACTACTGGAGCTACGTGACTAGACTACTCTACTGGAGCTACGTGAATAAACTACTGTAGCTACGTGACTAGACTACTGTAGCTACGTGACTAGACTACTGTAGCTACGTGACTAGACTACTGTAGCTACGTTACGACTACTGGAGCTACGTGACTAGACTACTGGAGCTACGTGAATAAACTACTGTAGCTACGTGACTAGACTACTGTAGCTACGTGACTAGACTACTGGAGCTACGTGACTAGACTACTGGAGCTACCTGACTAGACTACTGTAGCTACGTGACTAGACTACTGTAGCTACGTGACTAGACTACTGGAGCTACGTGACTAGACTACTGGAGCTACATTACTAGACTACTGGAGCTACGTGACTAGACTACTGTAGCTACGTGACTAGACTACTGTAGCTACGTGACTAGACTACTGGAGCTACGTGACTAGCCTACTGGAGCTACATGACTAGACTACTGTAGCTACGTGACTAGACTACTGGAGCTACGTGACTAGCCTACTGGAGCTAAGTGAAGTGACTAGACTACTGTAGCTACGTGACTAGACTACTGTAGCTACGTGACTAGACTACTGGAGCTACGTGACTAGACTACTGGTGCTACGTGACTAGACTACTGTAGCTACGTGACTAGACTACTGGAGCTACGTGACTAGACTACTGGAGCTACGTGACTAGACAACTGTAGCTACGTGACTAGACTACTGGAGCTACGTGACTAGACTACTGGAGCTATGTTACTAGACTACTGTAGCTACGTGACTAGACTACTGTAGCTACGTGACTAGACTACTGTAGCTACGTGACTAGACTACTGTAGCTACGTGACTAGACTACTGTAGCTACCTGACTAGACTACTGGAGCTACGTGACTAGACTACTGTAGCTACGTGACTAGACTACTGGAGCTACTTGACTAGACTACTGGAGCTACGTGACTAGACTACTGGAGCTACGTGACTAGACTACTGGAGCTACGTTACTAGACTACTGTAGCTACGTGACTAGACTACTGTAGCTACGTGACTAGACTACTGGAGCTACGTGACTAGACTACTGGAGCTACGTGACTAGACTACTGGAGCTACGTGACTAGACTACTGGAGCTACGTGACTAGACTACTGGAGCTACGTGACTAGCCTACTGGAGCTATGTGACTAGACTACTGGAGCTACGTGACTAGACTACTGTAGCTACGTTACTAGACTACTGGAGCTACGTGACTAGACTACTGGAGCTACGTGACTAGACTACTGGAGCTACGTGACTAGACTACATTACTAGACTACTGGAGCTACGTGACTAGACTACTGGAGCTACGTGACTAGACTACTGGAGCTACGTGACTAGACTACTGTAGCTACGTGACTAGACTACGTTACTAGACTACTGGAGCTACGTGACTAGACTACTGGAGCTACGTGACTAGACTACGTTACTAGACTACTGGAGCTACGTGACTAGACTACTGGAGCTACGTGACTAGACTACTGTAGCTACGTGACTAGACTAACTGTAGCTACGTGACTAGACTACTGTAGCTACGTGACTAGACTACTGGAGCTACGTTACTAGACTACTGTAGCTACGTGACTAGACTACTGGAGCTACGTGACTAGACTACTGGAGCTACGTGACTAGACTACTGGAGCTACGTGACTAGACTACTGGAGCTACGTGACTAGACTACTGTAGCTACGTGACTAGACTACTGGAGCTACGTGACTAGACTACTGGTAGCTACGTGACTAGACTACTGGAGCTACGTGACTAGACTACTGTAGCTACGTGACTAGACTACTGGAGCTACGTGACTAGACTACTGTAGCTACGTGACTAGACTACTGTAGCTACGTGACTAGACTACTGTAGCTACGTGACTAGACTACTGGAGCTACGTGACTAGACTACTGAAGCTACGTGACTAGACTACTGGAGCTACGTTACTAGACTACTGTAGCTACGTGACTAGACTACTGGAGCTACGTGACTAGACTACTGGAGCTACGTTACTAGCCTACTGAGCTACATGACTAGACTACTGTAGCTACCGTGACCTAGACTACTGTGCTACGTGACTAGACTATGGGTAGAACGTACTAGACAACTGGAGCTACGTGACTAGACTACTGGAGCTACGTTACTAGACTACCTGAGCAACTTGACTAGACTACGTGATAGACTACTGTAAGACTACGAGAACTAGACTACGGAGGCTACGTGACTAGACTACTGGAGCTACGTGACTAGACTACTGGAAGCTACGTTACTAGACTACTGGAGCTACGTTACTAGACATGACTGTAGCTACGTCGGACTAGAATACTGAGCTACGTAGAAGCTACTGTAGCTACGTCGACCTAGACTACTGGATCTACGTGACTAGACTACTGTAGCTACGTGACTAGACTACTGGAGCTACGTTACTAGAGACTACTGTAGCTACGTGACTAGAACTTACTGGAGCTACGTGATAGACTACTGTGAGCTACGTGACTAGACTACTGGAGCTACGTTACATAAGACTACTCGGAGCTACTGTGACTAGACTACTGTAGCTACGTGACTAGACTACTGGAGCTACGTGACTAGACTACTGTAGCTACGTGACTAGACTACTGAAGCTACGTGACTAGACTACTGGAGCTACGTGACTAGACTACTGGAGCTACGTGACTAGACTACTGGAGCTACGTGACTAGACTACTGGAGCTACGTTACTAGACTACTGTAGCTACGTGACTAGACTACTGGAGCTACGTGACTAGACTACTGGAGCTACGTTACTAGCCTACTGGAGCTAAGTGACTAGACTACTGTAGCTACGTGACCAGACTACTGTAGCTACGTGACTAGACTACTGGAGCTACGTTACTAGACTACTGGAGCTACGTGACTAGACTACTGGAGCTACGTGACTAGACTACTGGAGCTACTTGACTAGACTACTGGAGCTACGTGACTAGACTACTGGAGCTACGTGACTAGACTACTGGAGCTACGTGACTAGACTACTGGAGCTACGTTACTAGACTACTGGAGCTACGTTACTAGACTACTGTAGCTACGTGACTAGACTACTGTAGCTACGTGACTAGACTACTGGAGCTACGTTACTAGACTACTGGAGCTACGTGACTAGACTACTGGAGCTACGTGACCAGACTACTGGAGCTACGTGACCAGACTACTGGAGCTACGTGACTAGACTACTGTAGCTACATGACTAGACTACTGTAGCTACGTGACTAGACAACTGTAGCTACGTGACGACTACTGGAGCTACGTGACTAGACTACTGGAGCTACGTGAATAAACTACTGTAGCTACGTGACTAGACTACTGTAGCTACGTGACTAGACTACTGTAGCTACGTGACTAGACTACTGTAGCTACGTTACGACTACTGGAGCTACGTGACTAGACTACTGGAGCTACGTGAATAAACTACTGTAGCTACGTGACTAGACTACTGTAGCTACGTGACTAGACTACTGGAGCTACGTGACTAGACTACTGGAGCTACCTGACTAGACTACTGTAGCTACGTGACTAGACTACTGTAGCTACGTGACTAGACTACTGGAGCTACGTGACTAGACTACTGGAGCTACATTACTAGACTACTGGAGCTACGTGACTAGACTACTGTAGCTACGTGACTAGACTACTGTAGCTACGTGACTAGACTACTGGAGCTACGTGACTAGCCTACTGGAGCTACATGACTAGACTACTGTAGCTACGTGACTAGACTACTGGAGCTACGTGACTAGCCTACTGGAGCTAAGTGACTAGACTACTGTAGCTACGTGACTAGACTACTGTAGCTACGTGACTAGACTACTGGAGCTACGTGACTAGACTACTGGTGCTACGTGACTAGACTACTGTAGCTACGTGACTAGACTACTGGAGCTACGTGACTAGACTACTGGAGCTACGTGACTAGACAACTGTAGCTACGTGACTAGACTACTGGAGCTACGTGACTAGACTACTGGAGCTATGTTACTAGACTACTGTAGCTACGTGACTAGACTACTGTAGCTACGTGACTAGACTACTGTAGCTACGTGACTAGACTACTGTAGCTACGTGACTAGACTACTGTAGCTACCTGACTAGACTACTGGAGCTACGTGACTAGACTACTGTAGCTACGTGACTAGACTACTGGAGCTACTTGACTAGACTACTGGAGCTACGTGACTAGACTACTGTAGCTACGTGACTAGACTACTGTAGCTACGTGACTAGACTACTGTAGCTAGGCGACTAGACTACTGGTGCTACGTTACTAGACTACTGGAGCTACGTGACTAGACTACTGTAGCTAGGCGACTAGACTACTGTAGCTACATGACTAGACTACTGTAGCTACGTGACTAGACAACTGTAGCTACGTGACGACTACTGGAGCTACGTGACTAGACTACTGGAGCTACGTGAATAAACTACTGTAGCTACGTGACTAGACTACTGTAGCTACGTGACTAGACTACTGTAGCTACGTGACTAGACTACTGTAGCTACGTTACGACTACTGGAGCTACGTGACTAGACTACTGGAGCTACGTGAATAAACTACTGTAGCTACGTGACTAGACTACTGTAGCTACGTGACTAGACTACTGGAGCTACGTGACTAGACTACTGGAGCTACCTGACTAGACTACTGTAGCTACGTGACTAGACTACTGTAGCTACGTGACTAGACTACTGGAGCTACGTGACTAGACTACTGGAGCTACATTACTAGACTACTGGAGCTACGTGACTAGACTACTGTAGCTACGTGACTAGACTACTGTAGCTACGTGACTAGACTACTGGAGCTACGTGACTAGCCTACTGGAGCTACATGACTAGACTACTGTAGCTACGTGACTAGACTACTGGAGCTACGTGACTAGCCTACTGGAGCTAAGTGACTAGACTACTGTAGCTACGTGACTAGACTACTGTAGCTACGTGACTAGACTACTGGAGCTACGTGACTAGACTACTGGTGCTACGTGACTAGACTACTGTAGCTACGTGACTAGACTACTGGAGCTACGTGACTAGACTACTGGAGCTACGTGACTAGACAACTGTAGCTACGTGACTAGACTACTGGAGCTACGTGACTAGACTACTGGAGCTATGTTACTAGACTACTGTAGCTACGTGACTAGACTACTGTAGCTACGTGACTAGACTACTGTAGCTACGTGACTAGACTACTGTAGCTACGTGACTAGACTACTGTAGCTACCTGACTAGACTACTGTAGCTACGTGACTAGACTACTGTAGCTACGTGACTAGACTACTGTAGCTACGTGACTAGACTACTGTAGCTACGTGACTAGACTACTGTAGCTACCTGACTAGACTACTGGAGCTACGTGACTAGACTACTGTAGCTACGTGACTAGACTACTGGAGCTACTTGACTAGACTACTGGAGCTACGTGACTAGACTACTGTAGCTACGTGACTAGACTACTGTAGCTACGTGACTAGACTACTGTAGCTAGGCGACTAGACTACTGGTGCTACGTTACTAGACTACTGGAGCTACGTGACTAGACTACTGTAGCTAGGCGACTAGACTACTGTAGCTACATGACTAGACTACTGTAGCTACGTGACTAGACAACTGTAGCTACGTGACGACTACTGGAGCTACGTGACTAGACTACTGGAGCTACGTGAATAAACTACTGTAGCTACGTGACTAGACTACTGTAGCTACGTGACTAGACTACTGTAGCTACGTGACTAGACTACTGTAGCTACGTTACGACTACTGGAGCTACGTGACTAGACTACTGGAGCTACGTGAATAAACTACTGTAGCTACGTGACTAGACTACTGTAGCTACGTGACTAGACTACTGGAGCTACGTGACTAGACTACTGGAGCTACCTGACTAGACTACTGTAGCTACGTGACTAGACTACTGTAGCTACGTGACTAGACTACTGGAGCTACGTGACTAGACTACTGGAGCTACATTACTAGACTACTGGAGCTACGTGACTAGACTACTGTAGCTACGTGACTAGACTACTGTAGCTACGTGACTAGACTACTGGAGCTACGTGACTAGCCTACTGGAGCTACATGACTAGACTACTGTAGCTACGTGACTAGACTACTGGAGCTACGTGACTAGCCTACTGGAGCTAAGTGACTAGACTACTGTAGCTACGTGACTAGACTACTGTAGCTACGTGACTAGACTACTGGAGCTACGTGACTAGACTACTGGTGCTACGTGACTAGACTACTGTAGCTACGTGACTAGACTACTGGAGCTACGTGACTAGACTACTGGAGCTACGTGACTAGACAACTGTAGCTACGTGACTAGACTACTGGAGCTACGTGACTAGACTACTGGAGCTATGTTACTAGACTACTGTAGCTACGTGACTAGACTACTGTAGCTACGTGACTAGACTACTGTAGCTACGTGACTAGACTACTGTAGCTACGTGACTAGACTACTGTAGCTACCTGACTAGACTACTGGAGCTACGTGACTAGACTACTGTAGCTACGTGACTAGACTACTGGAGCTACTTGACTAGACTACTGGAGCTACGTGACTAGACTACTGTAGCTACGTGACTAGACTACTGTAGCTACGTGACTAGACTACTGTAGCTAGACGACTAGACTACTGGTGCTACGTTACTAGACTACTGGAGCTACGTGACTAGACTACTGTAGCTAGGCGACTAGACTACTGGAGCTACGTTACTAGACTACTGTAGCTACGTGACTAGACTACTGTAGCTACGTGACTAGACTACTGTAGCTACGTGACTGGACTACTGGAGCTACGTGACCAGACTACTGGAGCTACGTGACTAGACTACTGTAGCTACATGACTAGACTACTGTAGCTACGTGACTAGACTACTGTAGCTACATGACTAGACTACTGTAGCTACGTGACTAGACAACTGTAGCTACGTGACGACTACTGGAGCTACGTGACTAGACTACTGGAGCTACGTGAATAAACTACTGTAGCTACGTGACTAGACTACTGTAGCTACGTGACTAGACTACTGTAGCTACGTGACTAGACTACTGTAGCTACGTTACGACTACTGGAGCTACGTGACTAGACTACTGGAGCTACGTGAATAAACTACTGTAGCTACGTGACTAGACTACTGTAGCTACGTGACTAGACTACTGTAGCTACGTGACTAGACTACTGGAGCTACCTGACTAGACTACTGTAGCTACGTGACTAGACTACTGTAGCTACGTGACTAGACTACTGGAGCTACGTGACTAGACTACTGGAGCTACATTACTAGACTACTGGAGCTACGTGACTAGACTACTGTAGCTACGTGACTAGACTACTGTAGCTACGTGACTAGACTACTGGAGCTACGTGACTAGCCTACTGGAGCTACGTGACTAGACTACTGTAGCTACGTGACTAGACTACTGTAGCTACGTGACTAGACTACTGTAGCTACGTTACTAGACTACTGGAGCTACGTGACTAGCCTACTGGAGCTAAGTGACTAGACTACTGTAGCTACGTGACTAGACTACTGTAGCTACGTGACTAGACTACTGGAGCTACGTGACTAGACTACTGGTGCTACGTGACTAGACTACTGTAGCTACGTGACTAGACTACTGGAGCTACGTGACTAGACTACTGGAGCTACGTGACTAGACAACTGTAGCTACGTGACTAGACTACTGGAGCTACGTGACTAGACTACTGGAGCTATGTTACTAGACTACTGTAGCTACGTGACTAGACTACTGTAGCTACGTGACTAGACTACTGTAGCTACCTGACTAGACTACTGGAGCTACGTGACTAGACTACTGTAGCTACGTGACTAGACTACTGGAGCTACTTGACTAGACTACTGGAGCTACGTGACTAGACTACTGTAGCTACGTGACTAGACTACTGTAGCTACGTGACTAGACTACTGTAGCTAGGCGACTAGACTACTGGTGCTACGTTACTAGACTACTGGAGCTACGTGACTAGACTACTGTAGCTAGGCGACTAGACTACTGGAGCTACGTTACTAGACTACTGTAGCTACGTGACTAGACTACTGTAGCTACGTGACTAGACTACTGTAGCTACGTGACTGGACTACTGTAGCTACGTGACTGGACTACTGGAGCTACGTTACTAGACTACTGGAGCTACGTGACTAGCCTACTGGAGCTACGTGACTAGACTACTGTAGCTACGTGACTAGACTACTGTAGCTACGTGACTAGACTACTGGAGCTACGTGACTAGACTACTGGAGCTACGTGACCAGACTACTGGAGCTACGTGACTAGACTTCTGTAGCTACGTGACTATACTACTGGAGTTACGTGACTAGACTACTGGAGCTACGTGACTAGACTACTGGAGCTACGTGACTAGCCTACTGGAGCTACGTGACTAGACTACTGTAGCTACGTGACTAGACTACTGTAGCTACGTGACTAGACTACTGTAGCTACGTGACTAGACTACTGTAGCTACGTGACTAGACTACTGGAGCTACGTGACTAGACTACTGTAGCTACGTGACTAGACTACTGGAGCTACGTGACTAGACTACTGTAGCTACGTGACTAGACTACTGTAGCTACGTGACTAGACTACTGGAGCTACGTGACTAGCCTACTGGAGCTACATGACTAGACTACTGTAGCTACGTGACTAGACTACTGGAGCTACGTGACTAGCCTACTGGAGCTAAGTGACTAGACTACTGTAGCTACGTGACTAGACTACTGTAGCTACGTGACTAGACTACTGGAGCTACGTGACTAGACTACTGGTGCTACGTGACTAGACTACTGTAGCTACGTGACTAGACTACTGGAGCTACGTGACTAGACTACTGGAGCTACGTGACTAGACAACTGTAGCTACGTGACTAGACTACTGGAGCTACGTGACTAGACTACTGGAGCTATGTTACTAGACTACTGTAGCTACGTGACTAGACTACTGTAGCTACGTGACTAGACTACTGTAGCTACGTGACTAGACTACTGTAGCTACGTGACTAGACTACTGTAGCTACCTGACTAGACTACTGGAGCTGCGTGACTAGACTACTGTAGCTACGTGACTAGACTACTGGAGCTACTTGACTAGACTACTGGAGCTACGTGACTAGACTACTGTAGCTACGTGACTAGACTACTGTAGCTACGTGACTAGACTACTGTAGCTAGGCGACTAGACTACTGGTGCTACGTTACTAGACTACTGGAGCTACGTGACTAGACTACTGTAGCTAGGCGACTAGACTACTGGAGCTACGTTACTAGACTACTGTAGCTACGTGACTAGACTACTGTAGCTACGTGACTAGACTACTGTAGCTACGTGACTGGACTACTGGAGCTACGTGACCTAGACTACTGGAGCTACGTGACTAGACTACTGTAGCTACAGTGACTAGACTACTGTAGCTACGTGACTAGACTACTGTAGCTACGTGACTAGACTACTGTAGCTACGTGACTAGACTACTGGAGCTACGTGAATAGACTACTGTAGCTACGTGACTAGACTACTGTAGCTACGTGACTAGACTACTGTAGCTACGTGACTAGACTACTGTAGCTACGTTACTAGACTACTGGAGCTACGTGACTAGACTACTGGAGCTACGTGAATAGACTACTGTAGCTACGTGACTAGACTACTGTAGCTACGTGACTAGACTACTGTAGCTACGTGACTAGACTACTGGAGCTACCGTGACTAGACTACTGTAGCTACGTGACTAGACTACTGTAGCTACGTGACTAGACTACTGGAGCTACGTGACTAGACTACTGGAGCTACATTACTAGACTACTGGAGCTACGTGACTAGACTACTGTAGCTACGTGACTAGACTACTGTAGCTACGTGACTAGACTACTGGAGCTACGTGACTAGCCTACTGGAGCTACGTGACTAGACTACTGTAGCTACGTGACTAGACTACTGTAGCTACGTGACTAGACTACTGTAGCTACGTTACTAGACTACTGGAGCTACGTGACTAGCCTACTGGAGCTAAGTGACTAGACTACTGTAGCTACGTGACTAGACTACTGTAGCTACGTGACTAGACTACTGGAGCTACGTGACTAGACTACTGGTGCTACGTGACTAGACTACTGTAGCTACGTGACTAGACTACTGGAGCTACGTGACTAGACTACTGGAGCTACGTGACTAGACAACTGTAGCTACGTGACTAGACTACTGGAGCTACGTGACTAGACTACTGGAGCTATGTTACTAGACTACTGTAGCTACGTGACTAGACTACTGTAGCTACGTGACTAGACTACTGTAGCTACGTGACTAGACTACTGTAGCTACCTGACTAGACTACTGGAGCTACGTGACTAGACTACTGTAGCTACGTGACTAGACTACTGGAGCTACTTGACTAGACTACTGGAGCTACGTGACTAGACTACTGTAGCTACGTGACTAGACTACTGTAGCTACGTGACTAGACTACTGTAGCTAGGCGACTAGACTACTGGTGCTACGTTACTAGACTACTGGAGCTACGTGACTAGACTACTGTAGCTAGGCGACTAGACTACTGGAGCTACGTTACTAGACTACTGTAGCTACGTGACTAGACTACTGTAGCTACGTGACTAGACTACTGTAGCTACGTGACTAGACTACTGTAGCTACGTGACTGGACTACTGGAGCTACGTTACTAGACTACTGGAGCTACGTGACTAGCCTACTGGAGCTACGTGACTAGACTACTGTAGCTACGTGACTAGACTACTGTAGCTACGTGACTAGACCTACTGGAGCTACGTGACTAGACTACTGGAGCTACGGTGACCAGACTACTGGAGCTACGTGACTAGACTTCTGTAGCTACGTGACTATAACTACTGGAGTTACGTGACTAGACAACTGGAGCTACGTGACTAGACTACTGGAGCTACGTGACTAGCCTACTGGAGCTACGTGACTAGACTACTGTAGCTACGTGACTAGACTACTGTAGCTACGTGACTAGACTACTGTAGCTACGTGACTAGACTACTGTAGCTACGTGACTAGACTACTGGAGCTACGTGACTAGACTACTGTAGCTACGTGACTAGACTACTGTAGCTACATGACTAGACTACTGGAGCTACGTGACTAGACTACTGTAGCTACTCGACTAGACTACTGTAGCTACGTGACTAGACTACTGGAGCTACGTGACTAGACTACTGGAGCTACGTTACTAGACTACTGGAGCTACGTGACTAGACTACTGGAGGTACGTGACTAGACTACTGTAGCTACGTGACTAGACTACTGGAGCTACGTGACTAGACTACTGGACCTACGTGACTAGACTACTGTAGCTACGTGACTAGACTACTGTAGCTACGTGACTAGATTACTGTAGCTACGTGACTAGACTACTGTAGCTACGTGACTAGACTACTGTAGCTACGTGACTAGACTACTGTAGCTACGTGACTAGACTACTGTAGCTACATGACTAGACTACTGGAGCTACGTGACTAGACTACTGTAGCTACGTGACTAGACTACTGGAGCTACGTGACTAGACTACTGGAGCTACGTGACTAGACTACTGGAGCTACGTGACTAGACTACTGTAGCTACGTGACTAGACTACTGTAGCTACGTGACTAGACTACTGGAGCTACGTGACTAGACTACTGTAGCTACGTGACTAGACTACTGTAGCTACGTGACTAGACTACTGGAGCTACGTGACTAGACTACTGGAGCTACGTGACTAGACTACTGTAGCTACGTGACTAGACTACTGGAGCTACGTGACTAGACTCCTGGAGCTACGTGACTAGACTACTGTAGCTACGTGACTAGACTACTGGAGCTACGTGACTAGACTACTGTAGCTACATGACTAGACTACTGTAGCTACGTTACTAGACTACTGTAGCTACGTGACTAGACTACTGTAGCTACGTGACTAGACTACTGGAGCTACGTGACTAGACTACTGTAGCTACGTGACTAGACTACTGGAGCCACGTGACTAGACTACTGTAGCTACATGACTAGACTACTGTAGCTACGTGACTAGACTACTGTAGCTACGTGACTAGACTACTGGAGCTACGTGACTAGACTACTGTAGCTACATGACTAGACTACTGGAGCTACGTTACTAGACTACTGTAGCTACGTGACTAGACTACTGTAGCTACGTGACTAGACTACTGTAGCTACGTGACTAGACTACTGGAGCTACGTGACTAGACTACTGTAGCTACGTGACCAGACTACTGTAGTTATGTGACTAGACTACTGGAGCTACGTTACTAGACTACTGGAGCTACGTGAATAGACTACTGGAGCTACGTGACTAGACTACTGGAGCTACGTGACTAGACTACTGGAGCTACGTGACTAGACTACTGGAGCTACGTGACTAGACTACTGGAGCTACGTGACTAGACTACTGGAGCTACGTTACTAGACTACTGGAGCTACGTTACTAGACTACTGTAGCTACGTGACTAGACTACTGGAGCTACTTGACTAGACTACTGGAGCTACGTGACCAGACTACTGGAGCTACGTGACCAGACTACTAGGGCTACGTGACCAGACTACTGGAGCTACGTGACTAGACTACTGGAGCTACGTGACCAGACTACTGGAGCTACGTGACCAGACAACTGGAGCTACGTGACTAGACTACTGTAGCTACGTGACTAGACTACTGTAGCTACGTGACTAGACTACTGTAGTTACGTGACTAGACTACTGGAGCTACGTGACTAGACTACTGGAGCTACGTGAATAAACTACTGTAGCTACGTGACTAGACTACTGTATCTACGTGACTAGACTACTGGAGCTACGTGACTAGACTACTGTAGCTACGTGACTAGACTACTGTAGCTACGTGACTAGACTACTGGAGCTACGTGACTAGACTACTGTAGCTACGTGACTAGACTACTGGAGCTACGTTACTAGACTACTGGAGCTACGTGACTAGACTACTGTAGCTATGTGACTAGACTACTGTAGCTACGTGACTAGACTACTGTAGCTACGTGACTAGACTACTGGAGCTACGTGACTAGACTACTGGAGCTACGTGACTAGACTACTGTAGCTTCGTGACTAGACTACTGGAGCTACATGACTAGATTACTGGAGCTACGTGACTAGACTACTGTAGCTATGTGACTAGACTACTGGAGCTACGTGACTAGACTACTGGAGCTACGTGACTAGACTACTGTAGCTACGTGACTAGACTACTGTAGCTACGTGACTAGACTACTGTAGCTACGTGACTAGACTCCTGGAGCTACGTGACTAGACTACTGGAGCTACGTGACTAGATTACTGGAGCTACGTGACTAGACTACTGTAGCTACGTGACTAGACTACTGTAGCTACGTGACTAGACTACTGTAGCTACGTGACTAGACTACTGTAGCTACGTGACTAGACTACTGGAGCTACGTGACTAGACTACTGGAGCTACGTGACTAGACTACTGTAGCTACGTGACTAGACTACTGTAGCTACATGACTAGACTACTGGAGCTACGTGACTAGACTACTGGAGCTACGTTACTAGACTACTGGAGCTACGTGACTAGACTACTGTAGCTACGTGACTAGACTACTGGTGCTACGTGACTAGACTACTGGAGCTACATGACTAGACTACTGGAGCTACCTGACTAGACTACTGGAGCTACGTGACTAGGCTACTGAAGCTACGTGACTAGACTACTGTAGCTACGTGACTAGCCTACTGGAGCTACGTGACTAGACTACTGTAGCTACGTGACTAGACTACTGGAGCTACGTGACTAGACTACTGGAGCTACCTGACTAGACTACTGGAGCTACGTGACTAGACTACTGAAGCTACGTGACTAGACTACTGTAGCTACGTGACTAGCCTACTGGAGCTACGTGACTAGACTACTGTAGCTACGTGACTAGCCTACTGGAGCTACGTGACTAGACTACTGTAGCTACGTGACTAGACTACTGGAGCTACGTGACTAGACTACTGTAGCTACGTGACTAGACTACTGGACCTACGTTACTAGACTACTGTAGCTACGTGACTAGACTACTGGAGCTACATTACTAGACTACTGGAGCTACGTGACTAGACTACTGTAGCTACGTGACTAGACTACTGTAGCTAGGCGACTAGACTACTGGAGCTACGTGACTAGACTACTGTAGCTACGTGACTAGACTACTGGAGCTACGTTACTAGTAGACTACTGTAGCTACGTGACTAGACTACTGGAGCTACGTGACTAGACTACTGTAGCTACGTGAATAAACTACTGTAGCTACGTGACTAGACTACTGTAGCTAGGCGACTAGACTACTGGAGCTACGTGACTAGACTACTGTAGCTACGTGACTAGACTACTGGAGCTACGTGACTAGCCTACTGGAGCTACGTTACTAGACTACTGTAGCTACGTGACTAGACTACTGGAGCTACGTGACTAGACTACTGGAGCTACGTGACTAGACTACTGGAGCTACGTGACTAGACTACTGGAGCTACGTTACTAGTAGACTACTGTAGCTACGTGACTAGACTACTGTAGCTACGTGACTAGACTACTGGAGCTACGTGACTAGACTACTGGAGCTACGTGACTAGACTACTGGAGCTACGTTACTAGACTACTGGAGCTACGTGACTAGACTACTGTAGCTACGTGACTAGACTACTGGAGCTACGTGACTAGACTACTGTAGCTAGGCGACTAGACTACTGGAGCTACGTGACTAGACTACTGTAGCTACGTGACTAGACTACTGGAGCTACGTTACTAGTAGACTACTGTAGCTACGTGACTAGACTACTGTAGCTACGTGACTAGACTACTGGAGCTACGTGACTAGACTACTGGAGCTACGTTACTAGACTACTGGAGCTATGTGACTAGACTACTGGAGCTACGTGACTAGACTACTGGAGCCACGTGACTAGACTACTGGAGCTACGTGACTAGACTACTGTAGCTACGTGACTAGACTACTGGAGCTATGTGACTAGACTACTGGAGCTACGTGACTAGACTACTGGAGCTACGTGACTAGAGTTATTCCAGCTGTATTTATACCAGATGTAGTTAAACCTGCTGTATCTATCCCAGCTGTAGTAATTCAGGCTATAGTTATTCCAGCTCAATCTGTGTCTCTATAGTTGTGGCTACACATCTCTACCACACAGGAACAACTCATTGTGACTAGAGAGAGAATGGAGTCTATTGCCTTAATTAAAATCACTATTTCAGATTAAATTACACCTTTTTTTTTGGAGGAAAAGAAAAACAGGACACTTTGAGCTACAATATGTAAAAAATGTATATGTTCTACATTATATGTTATGTCATAAACGATATGAATTATCACATTATATGTTATATATGATATGTTATGGTATAAATGATATGTTATATTGCATGATATGTTATGTTATACATTATATGTTATGTTGTACATGACATGTTATGTCATAAATTATATGTTATACATGATATGTTCTGTTATAAACTATATGTTATATTACATCATATGTTATGTTGTAAATGTTATGTTATGTTATACATGATATGTTATGTTGTAAATTTTATGTTATGTTATACATGATATGTTATGTTATACATGATATGTTCTGTTATATATGATATGTTATGACATAAACTATATGTTATATTACATGATATGTTCTGTTGTAAATTATACGTTATGTTATAAACTATATGTTATATTACATGATATGTTATGTTATAAATGATATGTTATATTACACATGATGTGTTCTGTTATACATGATATGTTCTGTTATCAATTATACTTTCTGTTATGCAAGATATGTATTGTTATACATGATATATTTTGTTATACGTGATAAGTTATGTAATACATGATAAGTTATGTTATAAACGATATGTTTTATTACACATGATATGTTCTGTTGTACATGATATGTTATGTCATACATGATATGTTATGTCATAAACAATATGTTATATTACGCATGATATGTTCTGTTGTATATGATATGTTCTGTTGTACATGAAATGTTATGTTATAAACGATATGTTATATTACACATGATATGTTTTGTTGTACATGATATGTTCTGTTATGCATGATATGTTCTGTTATACATGATATGTTCTGTTATACATGGAGCTTGCCAATAGGACTGCACAATATAGGGAACAGGCTGCCATTTGGAACCAAACCTGTATTTTCGGAGTGGAAACAATTTTCCTCCTCTCTCAGCAATCTCGGTTATGTAAATGAGCATCTTAATTTGATTAGTAGGGAGAAGTCATGAGGGAGAATACAACAGCAATCTTGTTTACCTTAATGGAGAATGTTTTCAGCCCTGTTAACCAATGATGGAGCTCCACTTAGTCCAGTTAACCAATGATGGAGCTCCACTTAGTTCAGTTAACCAATGACGGAGCTCCACTTAGTCCAGTTAACCAATGACGGAGCTCCTCTGAATCAGGCTGTGTCCCAGGTAATGGAGTCCTGGATTTTGGTGTTGAGCTGCATACTGCAAATGGCAAGTCTACTGAACAGAATATCAAGGCATACTACACACTACATTTTTGAGGACACTTTAAGACAGACTTCATAATTGCTGCAGACATTTGTGTTAAGGCTAAGGGATCAGTTTACACAGTAACAAGCATGACTATTTGTACACTTATTACCTCCACACCTAGATAAGGTCTGATCTACAGTGGGGAAAAAAAGTATTTAGTCAGCCACCAATTGTGCAAGTTCTCCCACTTAAAAAGATGAGAGAGGCCTGTAATTTTCATCATAGGTACACGTTAACTATGACAGACAAAATGAGAAAGAAAAATCCAGAATATCACATTGTAGGATCTTTAATGAATTTATTTGCAAATTATGGTGGAAAATAAGTATTTGGTCAATAACAAAAGTTTCTCAATACTTTGTTATATACCCTTTGTTGGCAATGACACAGGTCAAACGTTTTCTGTAAGTCTTCACAAGGTTTTCACACACTGTTGCTGGTATTTTGGCCCATTCCTCCATGCAGATCTCCTCTAGAGCAGTGATGTTTTGGGGCTGTCGCTGGGCAACACGGACTTTCAACTCCCTCCAAAGATTTTCTATGGGGTTGAGATCTGGAGACTGGCTAGGCCATTCCAGGACCTTGAAATGCTTCTTACGAAGCCACTCCTTCGTTGCCCGGGCGGTGTGTTTGGGATCATTGTCATGCTGAAAGACCCAGCCACGTTTCATCTTCAATGCCCTTGCTGATGGAAGGAGGTTTTCACTCAAAATCTCACAATACATGGCCCCATTCATTCTTTCCTTTACACGGATCAGTCGTCCTGGTCCCTTTGCAGAAAAACAGCCCCAAAGCATGATGTTTCCACCCCCATGCTTCACAGTAGGTATGGTGTTCTTTGGATGCAACTCAGCATTCTTTGTCCTCCAAACACGACGAGTTGAGTTTTTACCAAAAAGTTCTATTTTGGTTTCATCTGATCATATGACATTTTCCCAATCCTCTTCTGGATCATCCAAATGCACTCTAGCAAACTTCAGACGGGCCTGGACATGTACTGGCTTAAGCAGGGGGACACGTCTGGCACTGCAGGATTTGAGTCCCTGGCGGCGTAGTGTGTTACTGATGGTAGGCTTTGTTACTTTGGTCCCAGCTCTCTGTAGGTCATTCACTAGGTCCCCCCGTGTGGTTCTGGGATTTTTGCTCACCGTTCTTGTGATCATTTTGACCCCACGGGGTGAGATCTTGCGTGGAGCCCCAGATCGAGGGAGATTATCATTGGTCTTGTATGTCTTCCATTTCCTAATAATTGCTCCCACAGTTGATTTCTTCAAACCAAGCTGCTTACCTATTGCAGATTCAGTCTTCCCAGCCTGGTGCAGGTCTACAATTTTGTTTCTGGTGTCCTTTGACAGCTCTTTGGTCTTGGCCATAGTGGAGTTTGGAGTGTGACTGTTTGAGGTTGTGGACAGGTGTCTTTTATACTGATAACAAGTTCAAACAGGTGCCATTAATACAGGTAACGAGTGGAGGACAGAGGAGCCGCTTAAAGAAGAAGTTACAGGTCTGTGAGAGCCAGAAATCTTGCTTGTTTGTAGGTGACCAAATACTTATTTTCCACCATAATTTGCAAATAAATTCATAAAAAATCCTACAATGTGATTTTCTGGAGAAAAAAAATTCTCAATTTGTCTGTCATAGTTGACGTGTACCTATGATGAACATTACAGGCCTCTCTCATCTTTTTAAGTGGGAGAACTTGCACAATTGGTTGCTGACTAAATACTTTTTTTCCCCACTGTATGTCTGTTGGACTATACATCTACATAAGGTCTGATCTATGTCTGATGGACTATACATCTACATAAGGTCTGATCTATGTCTGATGGACTATACATCTACATAAGGTCTGATCTATGTCTGATGGACTATACATCTACATAAGGTCTGATCTATGTCTGATGGACTATACATCTACATAAGGTCTGATCTATGTCTGATGGACTATACATCTACATAAGGTCTGATCTATGTCTGATGGACTATACATCTACATAAGGTCTGATCTATGTCTGATGGACTATACATCTACATAAGGTCTGATCTATGTCTGATGGACTATACATCTACATAAGGTCTGATCTATGTCTGATGGACTATACATCTACAGTGGGGAAAAAAAGTATTTAGTCAGCCACCAATTGTGCAAGTTCTCCCACTTAAAAAGATGAGAGAGGCCTGTAATTTTCATCATAGGTACACGTCAACTATGACAGACAAATTGAGAAAAAAAAATCCAGAAAATCACATTGTAGGATTTTTAATGAATTTATTTGCAAATTATGGTGGAAAATAAGTATTTGGTCACCTACAAACAAGCAAGATTTCTGGCTCTCACAGACCTGTAACTTCTTCTTTAAGAGGCTCCTCTGTCCTCCACTCGTTACCTGTATTAATGGCACCTGTTTGAACTTGTTATCAGTATAAAAGACACCTGTCCACAACCTCAAACAGTCACACTCCAAACTCCACAATGGCCAAGACCAAAGAGCTGTCAAAGGACACCAAAAACAAAATTGTAGACCTGCACCAGGCTGGGAAGACTGAATCTGCAATAGGTAAGCAGCTTGGTTTGAAGAAACCAACTGTGGGAGCAATTATTAGGAAATGGAAGACATACAAGACCACTGATAATCTCCCTCGATCTGGGGCTCCACGCAAGATCTCACCCCGTGGGGTCAAAATGATCACAAGAACGGTGAGCAAAAATCCCAGAACCACACGGGGGGACCTAGGGAATGACCTGCAGAGAGCTGGGACCAAAGTAACAAAGCCTACCATCAGTAACACACTACGCCGCCAGGGACTCAAATCCTGCAGTGCGAGACGTGTCCCCCTGCTTAAGCCAGTACATGTCCAGGCCCGTCTGAAGTGCATTTGGATGATCCAGAAGAGGATTGGGAGAATGTCATATGGTCAGATGAAACCAAAATATAACTTTTTGGTAAAAACTCAACTCGTCATGTTTGGAGGACAAAGAATGCTGAGTTGCATCCAAAGAACACCATACCTACTGTGAAGCATGGGGTTGGAAACATCATGCTTTGGGGCTGTTTTTCTGCAAAGGGACCAGGACGACTGATCCGTGTAAAGGAAAGAATGAATGGGGCCATGTATCGTGAGATTTTGAGTGAAACCCTCCTTCCATCAGCAAGGGCATTGAAGATGAAACGTGGCTGGGTCTTTCAGCATGACAATGATCCCAAACACACCGCCCGGGCAAGCTTCGTAAGAAGCATTTCAAGGTCCTGGAATGGCCTAGCCAGTCTCCAGATCTCAACCCCATAGAAAATCTTTGGAGGGAGTTGAAAGTCTGTGTTGCCCAGCGACAGCCCCAAAACATCACTGCTCTAGAGGAGATCTGCATGGAGGAATGGGCCAAAATACCAGCAACAGTGTGTGAAAACCTTTTGAAGACTTACAGAAAACGTTTGACCTGTGTCATTGCCAACAAAGGGTATATAACAAAGTATTGAGAAACTTTTGTTATTGACCAAATACTTATTTTCCACCATCATATGCCAATAAATTCATTAAAAATCCTACAATTTGATTTTCTGGAAAAAAAATTCTCATTTTGTCTGTCATAGTTGACGTGTACCTATGATGAAAATTACAGGCCTCTCTCATCTTTTTAAGTGGGAGAACTTGCACAATTGGTGGCTGACTAAATACTTTTTTTCCCCACTGTACATAAGGTCTGATCTATGTCTGATGGACTATACATCTACATAAGGTCTGATCTATGTCTGATGGACTATACATCTACATAAGGTCTGATCTATGTCTGATTGACTATACATCTACATAAGGTCTGATCTATGTCTGTGTGTTGCTCCCAGGCTGTTACATTACATTTAACTCTGAAAATGACATCGAAGCAAAAATAATAGCAATTAGAGCTGTGACCATGAGTCAGCCTCAGTGTGGGACTATCAGGGGAAATAATTATAGTCCAGTTTCACTTTCAATTTATGCATGGATTACTGTATCTGACTGAAGTGAATCCCAAAGACCTGCAGTGTATCACACATTGATAAATGGGTCCATTTTGGACGTGGTTTCCCTTTCCTTTGTTATTTGACCACCTCCTTGCTTTATCCTGACAGACGTTTTGTCTGTTTCCCTTTCCTCTGTAATTTGACCACCTCCTTGCTTTATCCTGACAGACGTTTTGTCTGTTTCCCTTTCCTCTGTTATTTGACCACGTCCTTGCTTTATCCTGACAGACGTTTTGTCTGTTTCCCTTTCCTCTGTTATTTGACCACCTCCTTGCTTTATCCTGACAGACGTTTTGTCTGTTTCCCTTTCCTCTGTTATTTGACCACCTCCTTGCTTTATCCTGACAGACGTTTTGTCTGTTTCCCTTTCCTCTGTTATTTGACCACCTCCTTGCTTTATCCTGACAGACGTTTTGTCTGTTTCCCTTTCCTCTGTTATTTGACCACCTCCTTGCTTTATCCTGACAGACGTTTTGTCTGTTTCCCTTTCCTCTGTTATTTGACCACCTCCTTGCTTTATCCTGACAGACGTTTTGTCTGTTTCCCTTTCCTCTGTTATTTGACCACCTCCTTGCTTTATCCTGACAGACGTTTTGTCTGTTTCCCTTTCCTCTGTTATTTGACCACCTCCTTGCTTTATCCTGACAGACGTTTTGTCTGTTTCCCTTTCCTCTGTTATTTGACCACCTCCTTGCTTTATCCTGATTGACGTTTTGTCTGTTTCCCTTTCCTCTGTTATTTGACCACCTCCTTGCTTTATCCTGACAGACGTTTTGTCTGTTTCCCTTTCCTCTGTTATTTGACCACCTCCTTGCTTTATCCTGACAGACGTTTTGTCTGTTTCCCTTTCCTCTGTTATTTGACCACCTCCTTGCTTTATCCTGATTGACGTTTTGTCTGTTTCCCTTTCCTCTGTTATTTGACCACCTCCTTGCTTTATCCTGACAGACGTTTTGTCTGTTTCCCTTTCCTCTGTTATTTGACCACCTCCTTGCTTTATCCTGATTGACGTTTTGTTTTTCCTCACAGTTTCTCAGATCTCACACTCCCCCTTTCCTCCGCCGTGGAGAGAGGGATAGAAATGGAGTGAAGGAGTGAGTGAATGAGGGCTTGGGGAAAGAGGAAGAGAACGGTCTCTCTCTCTCTCCCCTCTCTCTCTCTCTCTCTCTCTCTCTCTCTCTCTCTCTCTCTCTCTCTCTCTCTCTCTCTCTCTCTCTCTCTCTCTCTCTCTCGACACATTCACGCTTCACTTCTTCTGTAATAGTCTGAAGCAACATGTTCATCATGGACAGGGCTTGACTTGACATTCCCCGGGCTGAGCCTTCTGTGAAGCAACCACATCTCCCATACAAATACACACACACACACTCATACACAGCTCCACCTCCTCTCCACCCCCTCACCCCCTCACCCCACCTCTGCCACCACTCTACCCAACAGGATCCACTTTTCCTGGGTGATTCATCATCCACAGCATGGGCTTCATCCATCATTGGAGACTGAGCCTGGCTGCGGGGCGGTGGGAGCAGGGGAAGTGGGGAGCAGGGGGGGAGCGGAGCAGGCGGCTGCATGGATGGCTGGGCAGTGTGAAAGGAAGAAAGCGTGAGAGGGAGAGGCAGGCAGACAGGTAAATGGACAGCCCAGGTTACCTCTCTCTTTCTCTCTCTCTCTCTGTGGGTCTGTGGGTGGCTGGCTAGCTGGCTGGTTGGCTGGTTGGCAGTTTGACTGACTGACTGATTGGTTGGCTGTTTGACTGACTGACTGGTTGGCTGTTTGACTGACTGGCTGGCTGACTGGTTGGCTGTTTGACTGACTGGTTGGCTGTTTGACTGACTGGCTGGCTGACTGTTTGACTGTTTGACTGACTGATTGGTTGGCTGTTTGACTGTTTGACTGACTGACTGGTTAGCTGTTTGACTGACTGGCTGGCTGACTGGTTGACTGTTTGACTGACTGACTGGTTGGCTGTTTGACTGACTGGTTGGCTGTTTGACTGACTGGTTGGCTGTTTGACTGACTGGCTGGTTAGCTGTTTGACTGACTGGCTGGCTGACTGGTTGACTGTTTGACTGACTGACTGGTTGGCTGTTTGACTGACTGGTTGGCTGTTTGACTGACTGGTTGGCTGTTTGACTGACTGGCTAGCTGGCAGGTTGGCTGTTTGACTGACTGGCTGACTGATCGGTTGGCTGTTTGACTGACTGGTTGGCTGACTGGCTGGTTGGCTGTTTGACTGACTGGCTGACTGGCTGGCAGGCTGTCTGTTTGACTGGCTGACTGACTGACTGGCTGGCTGGCTGTTTGACTGGCTGACTGACTGACTGGCTGGCTGGCTGTTTGACTGGTTGGCTGTTTGACTGACTGGTTGGCCGTTTGAAAGCCTGGTTGGCTGACTGGCTGCAGGTAATGCATTATTACAGGTGACAGTGATGGGTGTGACAGACTCCTCAATCCCACTCTATTGTAGTCAGACACATACTCACCCATCACAGGTTTCTCAGACTCACACAAAGACACATCAAAATCAATGCACACGGATGATAAACGTTGACATGTTTTTTAAATTTTTTATTGACACCCTTGATAAAGATGAGCAACAATGACTGTATAAAATAAATTATGTAAATACTGAGCTATATTGTATGCTAACACAATTGCTCAGAGAAAGAGATGAACAAGTAATAAATAAATAAAATCGCAAAAAGGTCATTTTTGCTCATCTTTATCGAGGGTGTTAATAATTTGAACTGTACATTAATATAACCATGTTATGGCATTACCAGGATATTGAAGAAATAATTGTTTTTCAATTCCTTTTTCTATTCCACTAGGTTTGCATCCGATTGTCGACAGATTTTCATGTGAATATTCTCAAATCCGCATAAAGAAAATGCGAATTTTCCCACCAGTGGCATTTCCACATAACTGACTTGTTCTACTTTTTCGCTAAATGTGTTTCCATCACATTTTCCATAATTTTGTCACAAAATAACTGTTGCGTTAAATAGCAAATATGCCTACTCTGGTCTTGGCACGTCCGCTCCAGCCAACAGCAGGCAGATACAGTGTGGATAGTCTACATGATGAGACTATTATGGATAAGAGACAGAATATCAGTATTTGTCAAACGCCAGTCAAGCATCGATGATCATGTCACCCAGAATAAGACCCTCGATATTTATTGGAAAGGAGCATCAAGCTCATCACTGTGCACTTTCACCACAATTTGAAGTTCATCAGAATGTATGTAATCTGTAGCCAATTAAACTGCTTGCTTTCCCGAGTCCTAGTGATAGGACAACCGCTATTTCTTGCATAATTAATTTTACAGACAGAAAAACATCCCACCATGTCAAATGAGCAAATTATGTCACCATTCATAAAATTGTACCGAAACTTGTTTCCATCACAGCTGTCCAAATTTTTTTTCCCCATACTCCTATAGAAACTGTGGATGGAAACGTGGTTTATGAGGAGTATTTATCTCCAAGGGGACATATAACATACACCTTGAAAGCCAAGGTCTATGTTCCCTCCAAGTTTTTAAAATTCATTTTAGCAGACACTCTTATCCAGAGCAACTTACAGGAGGAGCTATTAGGGTTAAGTGCCTTGCTCATGGGCACATCGACATATTTTTCACCTAGTTGGCTAGGGGATTCAAACCAGCGACCTTTCGGCTAATGGCCCAGCGGTCTTAACTGCTAGGTTACCTGCCGCCAATTGGCACCCTATTTCCTATATAGTGGGCCTTGGTCAAAAGCACTATATAGAGCCCGTAAAGACCTGGGACACCAGGTGGGTGCAATTAATTACCATGTAAAACAGAAAACCAGCAGGACTCCGGACCTCATAAGGTAATATTTGAATAACCATGCTATAGAAATGATGTATTTTTTACATAATAACCAAATGATACTGTAGGATTACGACTCCCGAGTGGCTGTGCCACTAGAGATCCTGGTTCAAGTCCAGGCTCTGTCGCCGTAGGCCGCGACCGGGAGACCCATGGGCGGTGCACAATTGGTCCAGCGTCGTCCAAGGTAGGGGAGGGTTTGGCCGGCAAGGATGTGGGTTTGTTTCCCATGGGGGGCCAGTATGACAAAAAAAACATAAAAAACATGTATGCATTCACTAACTGTAAGTCGCTCTGGATAAGAGTGTCTGCTAAATGACTAAAAACATTTACATTTTGTCATTTAGCGGACACTCTTATCCAGACTGACATGATGTTAAAGATAACTTTATCTTCTAGGCATGTATTATCCATGTATTATCCATGTATTATCCATGTATTATCCATGTATTATCCATGTATTCCATTCATTTTATGTTAGGCACACTGATCAAACTGAAGGGAACAGAATCCCCAACCCTTGGGGGACAGAGGAAGTTGATATATAAAAAGCTTATTTATTGTTATTTATTGTTAAAAGTAAAACAATAGAGAAACTTTTTTATCAACTTCCTCTGTCCTTCAAGATCCTTGTATATTCTATGTGTCTGTCTGCTCTCCTACCATCTGATCCTTGTATATTCTATGTGTCTGTCTGCTCTCCTACCATCTGATCCTTGTATATTCTATGTGTCTGTCTGCTCTCCTACCATCTGATCCTTGTATATTCTATGTGTCTGTCTGCTCTCCTACCATCTGATCCTTGTATATTCTATGTGTCTGTCTGCTCTCCTACCATCTGATCCTTGTATATTCTATGTGTCTGTCTGCTCTCCTACCATCTGATCCTTGTATATTCTATGTGTCTGTCTGCTCTCCTACCATCTGATCCTTGTATATTCTATGTGTCTGTCTGCTCTCCTACCATCTGATCCTTGTATATTCTATGTGTCTGTCTGCTCTCCTACCATCTGATCCTTGTATATTCTATGTGTCTGTCTGCTCTCCTACCATCTGATCCTTGTATATTCTATGTGTCTGTCTGCTCTCCTACCATCTGATCCTTGTATATTCTATGTGTCTGTCTGCTCTCCTACCATCTGATCCTTGTATATTCTATGTGTCTGTCTGCTCTCCTACCATCTGATCCTTGTATATTCTATGTGTCTGTCTGCTCTCCTACCATCTGATCCTTGTATATTCTATGTGTCTGTCTGCTCTCCTACCATCTGATCCTTGTATATTCTATGTGTCTGTCTGCTCTCCTACCATCTGATCCTTGTATATTCTATGTGTCTGTCTGCTCTCCTACCATCTGATCCTTGTATATTCTATGTGTCTGTCTGCTCTCCTACCATCTGATCCTTGTATATTCTATGTGTCTGTCTGCTCTCCTACCATCTGATCCTTGTATATTCTATGTGTCTGTCTGCTCTCCTACCATCTGATCCTTGTATATTCTATGTGTCTGTCTGCTCTCCTACCATCTGATCCTTGTATATTCTATGTGTCTGTCTGCTCTCCTACCATCTGATCCTTGTATATTCTATGTGTCTGTCTGCTCTCCTACCATCTGATCCTTGTATATTCTATGTGTCTGTCTGCTCTCCTACCATCTGATCCTTGTATATTCTATGTGTCTGTCTGCTCTCCTACCATCTGATCCTTGTATATTCTATGTGTCTGTCTGCTCTCCTACCATCTGATCCTTGTATATTCTATGTGTCTGTCTGCTCTCCTACCATCTGATCCTTGTATATTCTATGTGTCTGTCTGCTCTCCTACCATCTGATCCTTGTATATTCTATGTGTCTGTCTGCTCTCCTACCATCTGATCCTTGTATATTCTATGTGTCTGTCTGCTCTCCTACCATCTGATCCTTGTATATTCTATGTGTCTGTCTGCTCTCCTACCATCTGATCCTTGTATATTCTATGTGTCTGTCTGCTCTCCTACCATCTGATCCTTGTATATTCTATGTGTCTGTCTGCTCTCCTACCATCTGATCCTTGTATATTCTATGTGTCTGTCTGCTCTCCTACCATCTGATCCTTGTATATTCTATGTGTCTGTCTGCTCTCCTACCATCTGATCCTTGTATATTCTATGTGTCTGTCTGCTCTCCTACCATCTGATCCTTGTATATTCTATGTGTCTGTCTGCTCTCCTACCATCTGATCCTTGTATATTCTATGTGTCTGTCTGCTCTCCTACCATCTGATCCTTGTATATTCTATGTGTCTGTCTGCTCTCCTACCATCTGATCCTTGTATATTCTATGTGTCTGTCTGCTCTCCTACCATCTGATCCTTGTATATTCTATGTGTCTGTCTGCTCTCCTACCATCTGATCCTTGTATATTCTATGTGTCTGTCTGCTCTCCTACCATCTGATCCTTGTATATTCTATGTGTCTGTCTGCTCTCCTACCATCTGATCCTTGTATATTCTATGTGTCTGTCTGCTCTCCTACCATCTGATCCTTGTATATTCTATGTGTCTGTCTGCTCTCCTACCATCTGATCCTTGTATATTCTATGTGTCTGTCTGCTCTCCTACCATCTGATCCTTGTATATTCTATGTGTCTGTCTGCTCTCCTACCATCTGATCCTTGTATATTCTATGTGTCTGTCTGCTCTCCTACCATCTGATCCTTGTATATTCTATGTGTCTGTCTGCTCTCCTACCATCTGATCCTTGTATATTCTATGTGTCTGTCTGCTCTCCTACCATCTGATCCTTGTATATTCTATGTGTCTGTCTGCTCTCCTACCATCTGATCCTTGTATATTCTATGTGTCTGTCTGCTCTCCTACCATCTGATCCTTGTATATTCTATGTGTCTGTCTGCTCTCCTACCATCTGATCCTTGTATATTCTATGTGTCTGTCTGCTCTCCTACCATCTGATCCTTGTATATTCTATGTGTCTGTCTGCTCTCCTACCATCTGATCCTTGTATATTCTATGTGTCTGTCTGCTCTCCTACCATCTGATCCTTGTATATTCTATGTGTCTGTCTGCTCTCCTACCATCTGATCCTTGTATATTCTATGTGTCTGTCTGCTCTCCTACCATCTGATCCTTGTATATTCTATGTGTCTGTCTGCTCTCCTACCATCTGATCCTTGTATATTCTATGTGTCTGTCTGCTCTCCTACCATCTGATCCTTGTATATTCTATGTGTCTGTCTGCTCTCCTACCATCTGATCCTTGTATATTCTATGTGTCTGTCTGCTCTCCTACCATCTGATCCTTGTATATTCTATGTGTCTGTCTGCTCTCCTACCATCTGATCCTTGTATATTCTATGTGTCTGTCTGCTCTCCTACCATCTGATCCTTGTATATTCTATGTGTCTGTCTGCTCTCCTACCATCTGATCCTTGTATATTCTATGTGTCTGTCTGCTCTCCTACCATCTGATCCTTGTATATTCTATGTGTCTGTCTGCTCTCCTACCATCTGATCCTTGTATATTCTATGTGTCTGTCTGCTCTCCTACCATCTGATCCTTGTATATTCTATGTGTCTGTCTGCTCTCCTACCATCTGATCCTTGTATATTCTATGTGTCTGTCTGCTCTCCTACCATCTGATCCTTGTATATTCTATGTGTCTGTCTGCTCTCCTACCATCTGATCCTTGTATATTCTATGTGTCTGTCTGCTCTCCTACCATCTGATCCTTGTATATTCTATGTGTCTGTCTGCTCTCCTACCATCTGATCCTTGTATATTCTATGTGTCTGTCTGCTCTCCTACCATCTGATCCTTGTATATTCTATGTGTCTGTCTGCTCTCCTACCATCTGATCCTTGTATATTCTATGTGTCTGTCTGCTCTCCTACCATCTGATCCTTGTATATTCTATGTGTCTGTCTGCTCTCCTACCATCTGATCCTTGTATATTCTATGTGTCTGTCTGCTCTCCTACCATCTGATCCTTGTATATTCTATGTGTCTGTCTGCTCTCCTACCATCTGATCCTTGTATATTCTATGTGTCTGTCTGCTCTCCTACCGTCTGATCCTTGTATATTCTATGTGTCTGTCTGCTCTCCTACCATCTGATCCTTGTATATTCTATGTGTCTGTCTGCTCTCCTACCATCTGATCCTTGTATATTCTATGTGTCTGTCTGCTCTCCTACCGTCTGATCCTTGTATATTCTATGTGTCTGTCTGCTCTCCTACCATCTGATCCTTGTATATTCTATGTGTCTGTCTGCTCTCCTACCATCTGATCCTTGTATATTCTATGTGTCTGTCTGCTCTCCTACCATCTGATCCTTGTATATTCTATGTGTCTGTCTGCTCGCCTACCGTCTGATCCTTGTATATTCTATGTGTCTGTCTGCTCTCCTACCATCTGATCCTTGTATATTCTATGTGTCTGTCTGCTCTCCTACCATCTGATCCTTGTATATTCTATGTGTCTGTCTGCTCTCCTACCGTCTGATCCTTGTATATTCTATGTGTCTGTCTGCTCTCCTACCATCTGATCCTTGTATATTCTATGTGTCTGTCTGCTCTCCTACCATCTGATCCTTGTATATTATATGTGTCTGTCTGCTCTCCTACCATCTGATCCTTGTATGTATTTGTGTGTCCCAAATGGCACCCTATTCCCTATATAGTGCACTACTTTAGACCAGAGAATGGCACCCTATTCCCTATATAGTGCACTACTTTAGACCAGAGAATGGCACCCTATTCCCTATATAGTGCACTACTTTAGACCAGAGAATGGCACCCTATTCTCTACATAGTGCACTACTTTAGACCAGAGAATGGCACCCTATTCCCTATATAGTGCACTACTTTAGACCAGAGAATGGCACCCTATTCCCTATATAGTGCACTACTTTAGACCAGAGAATGGCACCCTATTCTCTACATAGTGCACTACTTTAGAACAGAGCCCTTTGGTCACTGGTCAAATGTTGTGCACTATATAGAGAAGTTCTGGTCAAAAGTAGTGCGCTATATAGGGAATAGGGTGCCTTTTGAGACACAGTTTACGGTATGTCTGACTGTACACTCCCCACTACCACCAACTAGAACTACAACAGGAGACTAATGTCTCTTTGGCCACCTACATTGGTCTAGTGCAGCACAGATTAACCTACAATCCTACATTGGTCTAGTGCAGCACAGATTAACCTACAATCCTACATTGGTCTAGTGCAGCACAGATTAACATCCAGTCAAATGAAACACTATAGTCAGATATATTCTTCAGTAGGACATTCTATTTACTGAAAATCTGCTTTGTGTGAGCAACATCAAATTTCGCAATGCAGACCAATTTTGAGAGCCGAACACCATAGGTTTTCCTACCACAGTATAACAGGTAACACTACCACAGTATAACAGGTAACACTACCACAGTATAACAGGTAACACTACCACAGTATAACAGGTAACACTACCACAGTATAACAGGTAACACTACCACAGTATAACAGGTAACACTACCACAGTATAACAGGTAACACTACCACAGTATAACAGGTAACACACTACCACAGTATAACAGGTAACACTACCACAGTATAACAGGTAACACACTACCACAGTATAACAGGTAACACTACCACAGTATAACAGGTAACACTACCACAGTATAACAGGTAACACTACCACAGTATAACAGGTAACACACTACCACAGTATAACAGGTAACACTACCACAGTATAACAGGTAACACACTACCACAGTATAACAGGTAACACTACCACAGTATAACAGGTAACACTACCACAGTATAACAGGTAACACTACCACAGTATAACAGGTAACACACTACCACAGTATAACAGGTAACACTACCACAGTATAACAGGTAACACTACCACAGTATAACAGGTAACACTACCACAGTATAACAGGTAACACTACCACAGTATAACAGGTAACACTACCACAGTATAACAGGTAACACTACCACAGTATAACAGGTAACACTACCACAGTATAACAGGTAACACTACCACAGTATAACAGGTAACACTACCACAGTATAACAGGTAACACACTACCACAGTATAACAGGTAACACTACCACAGTATAACAGGTAACACTACCACAGTATAACAGGTAACACTACCACAGTATAACAGGTAACACTACCACAGTATAACAGGTAACACTACCACAGTATAACAGGTAACACACTACCACAGTATAACAGGTAACACTACCACAGTATAACAGGTAACACTACCACAGTATAACAGGTAAACACTACCACAGTATAACAGGTAACACTACCACAGTATAACAGGTAACACTACCACAGTATAACAGGTAACACTACCACAGTATAACAGGTAACACTACCACAGTATAACAGGTAACACTACCACAGTATAACAGGTAACACTACCACAGTATAACAGGTAACACTACCACAGTATAACAGGTAACACTACCACAGTATAACAGGTAAACACTACCACAGTATAACAGGTAACACTACCACAGTATAACAGGTAACACTACCACAGTATAACAGGTAACACTACCACAGTATAACAGGTAACACTACCACAGTATAACAGGTAACACTACCACAGTATAACAGGTAACACTACCACAGTATAACAGGTAACACTACCACAGTATAACAGGTAACACACTACCACAGTATAACAGGTAACACACTACCACAGTATAACAGGTAACACTACCACAGTATAACAGGTAACACTACCACAGTATAACAGGTAACACTACCACAGTATAACAGGTAACACTACCACAGTATAACAGGTAACACACTACCACAGTATAACAGGTAACACACTACCACAGTATAACAGGTAACACTACCACAGTATAACAGGTAACACACTACCACAGTATAACAGGTAACACTACCACAGTATAACAGGTAACACTACCACAGTATAACAGGTAACACTACCACAGTATAACAGGTAACACTACCACAGTATAACAGGTAACACTACCACAGTATAACAGGTAACACTACCACAGTATAACAGGTAACACTACCACAGTATAACAGGTAACACACTACCACAGTATAACAGGTAACACTACCACAGTATAACAGGTAACACTACCACAGTATAACAGGTAACACTACCACAGTATAACAGGTAACACACTACCACAGTATAACAGGTAACACACTACCACAGTATAACAGGTAACACTACCACAGTATAACAGGTAACACTACCACAGTATAACAGGTAACACTACCACAGTATAACAAGTAACACTACCACAGTATAACAGCTAACACTACCACAGTATAACAGGTAACACTACCACAGTATAACAGGTAACACTACCACAGTATAACAGGTAACACACTACCACAGTATAACAGGTAACACTACCACAGTATAACAGGTAACACTACCACAGTATAACAGGTAACACTACCACAGTATAACAGGTAACACTACCACAGTATAACAGGTAACACTACCACAGTATAACAGGTAACACACTACCACAGTATAACAGGTAACACTACCACAGTATAACAGGTAACACTACCACAGTATAACAGGTAACACTACCACAGTATAACAGGTAACACTACCACAGTATAACAGGTAACACACTACCACAGTATAACAGGTAACACTACCACAGTATAACAGGTAACACTACCACAGTATAACAGGTAACACACTACCACAGTATAACAGGTAACACTTCCACAGTATAACAGGTAACACACTACCACAGTATAACAGGTAACACTACCACAGTATAACAGGTAACACTACCACAGTATAAAAGCAAACACTACCACAGTATAACAGGTAACACACTACCACAGTATAACAGGTAACACACTACCACTGTATAACAGGTAACACTACACCAGTATAACAGGTAACACTACCACAGTATAACAGGTAACACACTACCACAGTATAACAGGTAACACACTACCACAGTATAACAGGTAACACACTACCACAGTATAACAGGTAACGCTACCACAGTATAACAGGTAACACTACCACAGTATAACAGGTAACACTCTACCACAGTATAACAGGTAACACTACCACAGTATAACAGGTAACACTACCACAGTATAACAGGTAACACACTACCACAGTATAACAGGTAACACACTACCACAGTATAACAGGTAACACACTACCACAGTATAACAGGTAACACTACCACAGTATAACAGGTAACACTACCACAGTATAACAGGTAACACACTACCACAGTATAACAGGTAACACACTACCACAGTATAACAGGTAACACTACCACAGTATAACAGGTAACACTACCACAGTATAACAGGTAACACACTACCACAGTATAACAGGTAACACTACCACAGTATAACAGGTAACACTACCACAGTATAACAGGTAACACTACCACAGTATAACAGGTAACACACTACCACAGTATAACAGGTAACACTACCACAGTATAACAGGTAACACACTACCACAGTATAACAGGTAACACTTCCACAGTATAACAGGTAACACACTACCACAGTATAACAGGTAACACTACCACAGTATAACAGGTAACACACTACCACAGTATAACAGGTAACACTACCACAGTATAACAGGTAACACTACCACAGTATAACAGGTAACACTACCACAGTATAACAGGTAACACTACCACAGTATAACAGGTAACACACTACCACAGTATAACAGGTAACACTACCACAGTATAACAGGTAACACACTACCACAGTATAACAGGTAACACTACCACAGTATAACAGGTAACACTACCACAGTATAACAGGTAACACACTACCACAGTATAACAGGTAACACTACCACAGTATAACAGGTAACACTACCACAGTATAACAGGTAACACTACCACAGTATAACAGGTAACACTACCACAGTATAACAGGTAACACACTACCACAGTATAACAGGTAACACACTACCACAGTATAACAGGTAACACTACCACAGTATAACAGGTAACACTACCACAGTATAACAGGTAACACTACCACAGTATAACAGGTAACATTACCACAGTATAACAGGTAACACTACCACAGTATAACAGGTAACACTACCACAGTATAACAGGTAACACTACCACAGTATAACAGGTAACACTACCACAGTATAACAGGTAACACTACCACAGTATAACAGGTAACACACTACCACAGTATAACAGGTAACACTACCACAGTATAACAGGTAACAGACTACCACAGTATAACAGGTAACACACTACCACAGTATAACAGGTAACACACTACCACAGTATAACAGGTAACACTACCACAGTATAACAGGTAACACTACCACAGTATAACAGGTAACACACTACCACAGTATAACAGGTAACACTACCACAGTAACACAGTTTTGATCAGGAGACTCTATTGTGGGGGGTTGGCTCTGTTAAGGACTGGAGGGACTCTATTGTGGGGGGTTGGCTCTGTTCAGTTCTATCTAGGGGACTCTATTGTGGGGGGTTGGCTCTGTTAAGGACTGGTGGGACTTTATTGTGGAGGGTTGGCTCTGTTATGGATTGGAGGGACTCTATTG
>CM062480.1:530691-605691 GCA_031479575.1 Coregonus ussuriensis | reverse complement strand
TTAGCAGACGCTCTTATCCACAGTGACTTAGTGAGTGCATACATTTTCAGAAATGATCAATCTATAATTTTAATGGTAGGTTTATTTGAACAGTGAGAGACAGAATAACAACAAAAAAATCCAGAAAAAAACGTCAAAAATTTTATTAATTGATTTGCATTTTAATGAGGGAAATAAGTATTTTTCAACCCCCACTCTTACACTAGCCCAAGCCAATGGCATGTACCAGATGCTCAGCGGGCTCTGATCACACTTACTGGTCTGAGGCCAAACCACACAACAATTGTTTTCACTTATAATTCACCATATATATCACAGTTCCAATGGGTCAGAAGTTTACATACACTAAGTTGACTGTGCCTTTAAACAGCTTGGAAAATTCCAGAAAATGATGTCATGGCTTTAGAAGCTTCTGGTAGGCTAATTGACATAATTTCAGTCAATTGGAGGTGTACCTGTGGATGTATTTCAAGGCCTACCTTCATATTCAGTGCCTCTTTGCTTGACATCATGGGAAAATCAAAAGAAATCAGCCAAGACCTCAGAAAAAAAATTGTAGACCTCCACAAGTCTGGTTCATCCTTGGGAGCAATTTCCAAATGCCTGAAGGTACCACGTTCATTACATTTACATTTTAGTCATTTAGCAGACGCTCTTATCCAGAGCGACTTACAGTTAGTGAGTGCATACATTCTCATACTGGCCCCCCGTGGGAATCGAACCCACAACCCTGGCGTTGCAAACTCCATGCTCTACCAACTGAGCTACACGGGACCTTCATCTGTACAAACAATAGTATGCAAGTATAAACACCATGGGACCACGCAGCCGTCATACCGGTCAGGAAGGAGACGCGTTCTGTCTCCTAGAGATGATGCGAAAAGTGCAAATCAATCCCAGAACAACAGCAAAGGACCTTGTGAAGATGCTGGAGGAAACAGGTACAAAAGTATCAATATCCACAGTAAAACGAGTCCTATATCGACATAACCTGAAAGGCCGCTCAACAAGGAAGAAGCCACTGCTCCAAAACCGCCATAAAAAAGCCAGACTACGGTTTGCAACTGCACATGGGGACAAAGATCGTACTTTTTGGAGAAATGTCCTCTGGTCTGATGAAACAAAAATAGAACTGTTTGGCCATAATGACCATCGTTATGTTTGGAGGAAAAAGGTGGTCGCTTGCAAGCCGAAGAACACCATCCCAACCGTGAAGCATGGGGGTGGCAGCATCATGCTGTAGTGGTGCTTTGCTGCAGGAGAGACTGGTGCACTTCACAAAATAGATGGCATCATGAGGAAGGAAAATTATGTGGATATATTGAAGCAACATCTCAAGACATCAGTCAGGAAGTTAAAGCTTGGTCGCAAATGGGTCTTCCAAATGGTCAATGACCCCAAGCATACTTCCAAAGTTGTGGTAAAATGGCTTAAGGACAACAAAGTCAAGGTATTGGAGTGGCCACAAAGCCCTGACCTCAATCCTGTCACAAATCCTGCAGCTCTGTCGCACGCTCAGTATGTACATAGTCAATGGTAGGCTTCGAGGAGACTCCTATGGTAGGTACACCTATAGCTCATCTCTTGGCAGTAGTACTGTAGATTACTTTATCACTGACGTCAACCCAGAGTCTCTCAGAGAGTTCACAGTCAGCCCACTGACACCCATATCAGATCACAGCAAAATCACAGGCTACTTGAACAGATCAATATTCAGTCATGAGTCATCAAAGCCAAAGGAACTGAATAATCAAATCAAATCAAATTTTATTTGTCACATACACGTGTTTAGCAGATGTTATTGCGGGTGCAGCGAAATGCTTGTGCTTCTAGCTCCGACAGTGCAGAAATATCTAACAAGTAATATCTAACAATTTCACAACCTATGCCGAAGACACATGAATCTAAGTAAGGAATGGAATTAAGAATACATATATGGTTGAGCAATGACAGAGCGGCATGGACTAAGATACAGTAGAATATTATGGAATAGAATGCAGTATATACATATGAGATGAGTAATGCAAGATATGTAAACATTATTAAAGGGACTAGTGTTCCATTTCTTAAAGTGGCCAGTGATTTCAATAGGCAGCAGCAGCCTCTAATGTGCTAGTGATGGCTATTTAACAGTCTGATGGCCTTGAGATAGAAGCTGTTTTTCAGTCTCTTGGTCCCAGCTTTGATGCAACTGTACTGACCTCACCTTCTGGATGATAGCGGGGTGAACAGGCAGTGGCTCGGGTGGTTGATGTCCTTGATGATCTTTTTGGCCTGCCTGTGACATCGGGTGCTGTAGGTGTCCTGGAAGGCGGGAAGTTTGCTCCCGGTGATGCGTTCGGCAGACTGTACCGCCCTCTGGAGAGCCCTGCGGTTGCGGGCGGTTTTCTAAAGAAATGCTATATATGGAAGGAAAGTAGTGTAGAAACCTACCAAAAAACAATTAGTCGACAACAAATTAAATTCCTTTTAGACAACTTCCTGGACAAAACATTTCACTGTAATAGTGAAGGTGTAAACTTGGCAGTAGAAAACCTAAACAGTATATTTTTGCCTCTCATCTTCCCTATCAAATCTAGAAATTTCAAACAGAAAACCAAAGAAAAGTAAAAACAATGACAAATGGTTTGATGAATAATGCAAAAACCTAAGAAAGAAATTGAGAAACCTATCCAACCAAAAACATAGAGACCCAGAAAACCTGAGCCTACACCTTCACTATGGTGAATCACTAAAACAATACAGAAATACACTACGTAAAAAGAAGGAACAGCATGTCAAAAATCAGCTCACCTAACCACTTCTGGGAAAATTGGAAAACACTAAACAAACAACAACACGAAGGGCTATCTATCCAAAACGGAGATGTATGGGTAAACCACTTCTCCAATATTTTTTGCCCTATAACAAAGAACAAACAGCAAAAAAATATACATGATCAAATGCAAATCTTAGAACAACTATTAAATACTACCAGAACCCACTGGATTCTCTAATTACATTGAATTAACTACAGGACAAAATACAAACCCTCCAACCCAAAAAGGCCTGTGTTGTTGATGGTATCCTCAATGAAATGATAAAATATACAGACCACAAATTCAAATTGGCTATACTTAAACTCTTTAACATCATCCTTAGCTCTGGCATCTTCCCCAATATTTGGAACCAAGGACTGATCACCCCAATCCACAAAAGTGGAGACAAATTTGACCCCAATAACTACTATGGGATATGCGTCAACAGCAAACTTGGGAAAATCCTCTGCATTATCATTAACCGCAGATTAGCTCATTTCCTCTGTGAAAACAATATACTGAGCAAATGTCAAATTGGCTTTTTACCAAATTACCGTACGACAGACCACATATTCACCCTGCACACCCTAATTGACAAACAAACAAAACAAAACAAAGGCAAAGTCTTCTCATGCTTTGTTGATTTCAAAAAAGCTTTTGACTCAATTTGGCATGAGGGTCTGCTATACAAATTGATGGAAAGTGGGGTTGGGGGAAAAACATACGACATTATAAAATCCATGTACACAAACGACAAGTGTGCGGTTAAAATTTCTTTCCACAGGCCGTGGGGTGAGACAGGGATGCAGATTAAGCCCCACCCTCTTCAACATACATATCAACGAATTGGCGAGGGCATTAGAACAGTCTGCAGCACCCGGCCTCACCCTACTAGAATCTGAAGTCAAATGTCTACTGTTTGCTGATGATCTGGTGCTTCTGTCCCCAACCAAGGAGGGCCTACAGCAGTACCTAGATCTTCAGCACAGATTCTGTCAGACCTGGGCCCTGACAGTAAACCTCACTAAGACAAAAATAATGGTGTTCCAAAAAAGGTCCAGTTGCCAGGACAACAAATACAAATTCCATCTAGACACCGTTGCCCTAGAGCACACAAATAACTACACATACCTCGGCCTAAACATCAGCGCCACACGTAACTTCCACAAAGCTGTGAACGATCTGAGAGAAAAAGCAAGAAGGGCCTTCTATGCCACCAAAAGGAACATGAAATTTGACATACCAATTAGGATCTGGCTAAAAATACTTGAATCAGTTATGGAACTCATTGCCCTTTATGGTTGTGAGGTCTGGGGTCCGCTCACCAACCAAGAATTCACAAAATGGGACAAATACTAAATTGTGACTCTGCATGCAGAATTCTGCAAAAAATATCCTCTGTGTACAACGTAAAACACCATATAATGCATGCAGAGCAGAATTAGGCCAATACCCACTAATTATCAAAATCCAGAAAAGAGAAGCTAAATTCTATAACCACCTAAAAGGAAACGATTCTCAAACCTTCCATAACAAAGTCATCACCTACAGAGAGATGAACCTGGAGAAGAGTCCCCTAAGTAAGCTTGTCCTGGGGCTCTGTTCACAAACACAAACAGACCCCACAGGGCCCCAGGACAGCAACACAATTAGACCCAACCAAATCATGAGAAAACAAAAAGAGAATTACTTGACACATTGGAAAGAATAAATAAAAAAATAGAGCAACCTAGAATGCTATTTGGCCCTAAACAGAGAGTACACAGTGGCAGAATACCTGACCACTGTGACTGACCCAAACTTAAGGAAAGCTTTGACTATGTACAGACTCAGTGAGCATAGCCTTGCTATTGAGAAAGGCCGCCGTAGGCAGACCTGGCTCTCAAGAGAAGACAGGCTATGTGCACTCTGCCCACAAAATGAGGTGGAAACTGAGCTGCACTTCGTAACTTCCTGCCAAATGTATGACCATGTTAGAGACACATATTTCCCTCAGATTACACAGACCCACAAAGAAATCGAAAACAAATCCAATTTTGATAAACTCCCTTATCTACTGGGTGAAAAACCACAGTGTGCCATCACAGCTGCAATATTTGTGACCTGTTGCCACAAGAAAAAGGAAACCAATGAAGAACAAACACCATTGTAAATACAACCCATATTTATGTTGACTTATTTTCCCTTTTGTACTTTAACTATTTGCACATTGTTACAACACTGTATATATACATAATATGACATTTTAAATGTCTTTATTCTTTTGGAACTTCTGAGTGTAATGTTTACTGTTTTTATGTTTAATTCACCTTTGTTTATTATCAATTTCATTTGGTTTGGCAATGTTAACACATGTTTCCCATGCCAATAAAGCCCTTTGAATTGAATTGAATTGAATTGAATTGAATTGAGAGAGAGAGAGAGATGGATGGCGTGGCTAGATGACTGGATGGTGAATTGATGTAAAGGATGCTGCTCATTATATGGGTCCCAACTGGCAGCCTGTTCCCTATATAGTGCACGGAATTTGGGATGCAACCTGGGAGATTGTTTTGCCTTTTTACTCTGGATTTTTAATTTAACGGATGTTGGTGAATTCCAATCACTCTTTAGTAGGGTCAGGTTGGTGAATTCCAATCACTCTTTAGTAGGGTCAGGTTGGTGAATTCCAATCACTCTTTAGTAGGGTCAGGTTGGTGAATTCCAATCACTCTTTAGAAGGGTCAGGATGGTGAATTCCAATCACTCTTTAGTAGGGTCAGGTTGGTGAATTCCAATCACTCTTTAGTAGGGTCAGGTTGGTGAATTCCAATCACTCTTTAGTAGGGTCAGGTTGGTGTATTCCAATCACTCTTTAGTAGGGTCAGGTTGGTGAATTCCAATCACTCTTTAGTAGGGTCAGGTTGGTGTATTCCAATCACTCTTTAGTAGGGTCAGGTTGGTGAATTCCAATCACTCTTTAGTAGGGTCAGGTTGGTGAATTCCAATCACTCTTTAGTAGGGTCAGGTTGGTGAATTCCAATCACTCTTTAGTAGGGTCAGGTTGGTGAATTCCAATCACTCTTTAGTAGGGTCAGGTTGGTGTATTCCAATCACTCTTTAGTAGGGTCAGGTTGGTGAATTCCAATCACTCTTTAGTAGGGTCAGGTTGGTGAATTCCAATCACTCTTTAGTAGGGTCAGGTTGGTGAATTCCAATCACTCTTTAGTAGGGTCAGGTTGGTGTATTCCAATCACTCTTTAGTAGGGTCAGGTTGGTGAATTCCAATCACTCTTTAGTAGGGTCAGGTTGGTGAATTCCAATCACTCTTTAGTAGGGTCAGGTTGGTGTATTCCAATCACTCTTTAGTAGGGTCAGGTTGGTGAATTCCAATCACTCTTTAGTAGGGTCAGGTTGGTGAATTCCAATCACTCTTTAGTAGGGTCAGGTTGGTGAATTCCAATCACTCTTTAGTAGGGTCAGGTTGGTGAATTCTAATCACTCTTTAGTAGGGTCAGGTTGGTGTATTCCAATCACTCTTTAGTAGGGTCAGGTTGGTGAATTCCAATCACTCTTTAGTAGGGTCAGGTTGGTGAATTCCAATCACTCTTTAGTAGGGTCAGGTTGGTGAATTCCAATCACTCTTTAGTAGGGTCAGGTTGGTGTTTTCCAATCACTCTTTAGTAGGGTCAGGTTGGTGAATTCCAATCACTCTTTAGTAGGGTCAGGTTGGTGAATTCCAATCACTCTTTAGTAGGGTCAGGTTGGTGTATTCCAATCACTCTTTAGTAGGGTCAGGTTGGTGAATTCCAATCACTCTTTAGTAGGGTCAGGTTGGTGAATTCCAATCACTCTTTAGTAGGGTCAGGTTGGTGAATTCCAATCACTCTTTAGTAGGGTCAGGTTGGTGAATTCCAATCACTCTTTAGTAGGGTCAGGTTGGTGAATTCCAATCACTCTTTAGTAGGGTCAGGTTGGTGTATTCCAATCACTCTTTAGTAGGGTCAGGTTGGTGAATTCCAATCACTCTTTAGTAGGGTCAGGTTGGTGTATTCCAATCACTCTTTAGTAGGGTCAGGTTGGTGAATTCCAATCACTCTTTAGTAGGGTCAGGTTGGTGAATTCCAATCACTCTTTAGTAGGGTCAGGTTGGTGTATTCCAATCACTCTTTAGTAGGGTCAGGTTGGTGAATTCCAATCACTCTTTAGTAGGGTCAGGTTGGTGAATTCCAATCACTCTTTAGTAGGGTCAGGTTGGTGAATTCCAATCACTCTTTAGTAGGGTCAGGTTGGTGTATTCCAATCACTCTTTAGTAGGGTCAGGTTGGTGAATTCCAATCACTCTTTAGTAGGGTCAGGTTGGTGAATTCCAATCACTCTTTAGTAGGGTCAGGTTGGTGAATTCCAATCACTCTTTAGTAGGGTCAGGTTGGTGAATTCCAATCACTCTTTAGTAGGGTCAGGTTGGTGAATTCCAATCACTCTTTAGTAGGGTCAGGTTGGTAAATTCCAATCACTCTTTAGTAGGGTCAGGTTGGTGTATTCCAATCACTCTTTAGTAGGGTCAGGTTGGTGAATTCCAATCACTCTTTAGTAGGGTCAGGTTGGTGAATTCCAATCACTCTTTAGTAGGGTCAGGTTGGTGAATTCCAATCTCTCTTTAGTAGGGTCAGGTTGGTGTATTCCAATCACTCTTTAGTAGGGTCAGGTTGGTGAATTCCAATCACTCTTTAGTAGGGTCAGGTTGGTGAATTCCAATCACTCTTTAGTAGGGTCAGGTTGGTGTATTCCAATCACTCTTTAGTAGGGTCAGGTTGGTGAATTCCAATCACTCTTTAGTAGGGTCAGGTTGGTGAATTCCAATCACTCTTTAGTAGGGTCAGGTTGGTGTATTCCAATCACTCTTTAGTAGGGTCAGGTTGGTGTATTCCAATCACTCTTTAGTAGGGTCAGGTTGGTGAATTCCAATCACTCTTTAGTAGGATCAGGAGGGAAAACATGTCAAAGAAATGTGTGAATGTGTGTATTTTTCCTGCAATAGTGTGTGTGTATAATTACGAGTGAAAGTGGAGTGGTAGAGTGTGCGTGTGCGCGTGCATGTGTGTGTATGTGTGTGTGTGTTTGAGTGTGTTTTTTGTTTGTTTGTGTGGGTGCTGTCATCTCATCTGCATCACACCGTGCCCCACCAGTTGCATCAGGATGTGGGAGAACAAAGGCTTTCCTTTTCCTCTGGTCCCAAATGGAACCTCTATTCCCTCCTCAGAAGTTGTGCACTATGTAGGAATATCCTTTTTGGGACACATCCTCTGTCTCTGCCTGCGGGGAGATTTCACATCATAATTATCTGAATGACGAGACTCTGTTGTGCAGAAGGCCTGTGTGATCTGGTTCGCTCTGCTACCCCCCCCCCCCCCCCCCCCCCCCCCCCCCACACACACACCACTCTCTCCCTCTTGAAAAACTACTATTGAATAACTACTATTGAAAAACTACTATTGAATAACTACTATTGAATAACTACTATTGAAAAACTACTATTGAATAACTACTATTGAATAACTACTATTGAATAACTACTCATCACTACTAACAAGATCTTCACCAAGCTACAGGTTTTACTACTCATCACTACTAATCATCACTGAACTCTCTTCAGATCCTCTGAGGCCTCGTCCTCAATCAGCTTTGATTTAACTCTCTTCAGATCCTTTGAGGCCTCGTCCTCAATCAGCTTTGATTTAACTCTCTTCAGATCCTTTGAGGCCTCGTCCTCAATCAGCTTTGATTTAACTCTCTTCAGATCCTTTGAGGCCTCGTCCTCAATCAGCTTTGATTGAACTCTCTTCAGATCCTTTGAGGCCTCGTCCTCAATCAGCTTTGATATAACTCTCTTCAGATCCTCTGAGGCCTCGTCCTCAATCAGCTTTGATTTAACTCTCTTCAGATCCTTTGAGGCCTCGTCCTCAATCAGCTTTGATTTAACTCTCTTCAGATCCTTTGAGGCCTCGTCCTCAATCAGCTTTGATTTAACTCTCTTCAGCTCCTTTGAGGCCTCGTCCTCAATCAGCTTTGATTTAACTCTCTTCAGATCCTTTGAGGCCTCGTCCTCAATCAGCTTTGATTTAACTCTCTTTAGATCCTTTGAGGCCTCGTCCTCAATCAGCTTTGATTGAACTCTCTTCAGATCCTTTGAGGCCTCGTCCTCAATCAGCTTTGATATAACTCTCTTCAGATCCTTTGAGGCCTCGTCCTCAATCAGCTTTGATTTAACTCTCTTCAGATCCTTTGAGGCCTCGTCCTCAATCAGCTTTGATTGAACTCTCTTCAGATCCTTTGAGGCCTCGTCCTCAATCAGCTTTGATATAACTCTCTTCAGATCCTTTGAGGCCTCGTCCTCAATCAGCTTTGATTTAACTCTCTTCAGATCCTTTGAGGCCTCGTCCTCAATCAGCTTTGATTGAACTCTCTTCAGATCCTTTGAGGCCTCGTCCTCAATCAGCTTTGATATAACTCTCTTCAGATCCTTTGAGGCCTCGTCCTCAATCAGCTTTGATTTAACTCTCTTCAGATCCTTTGAGGCCTCGTCCTCAATCAGCTTTGATTTAACTCTCTTTAGATCCTTTGAGGCCTCGTCCTCAATCAGCTTTGATTGAACTCTCTTCAGATCCTTTGAGGCCTTGTCCTCAATCAGCTTTGATTGAACTATCTTCAGATCCTTTGAGGCCTCGTCCTCAATCAGCTTTGATCTCTTCAGATCCTTTGAGGCCTCGTCCTCAATCAGCTTTGATTGAACTATCTTCAGATCCTTCTTCTTTGTTTCTCTACCACGTAAACAAAAAAATAAATAAAGACAAGCACAAGACATATGCTAACAGAGGTCAAATAAGACAACACAGAAAAAAACTAGCTAGCTAACAACAACCAACTACTTCCTGTTTCGACTTTATTTTTCTGCGATTGTGAAAAGCCGGTGTAGTAAAGCTGTAGTGTTGTGACTATTTATTTATTACCAACATCAAGTAGTAAAAATCTCTACCTGATTTCTACTGGAAACACTACTGTTCTCCTACTGAACACTGCACAACTCTTCCTGATTTCTACTGGAAACACTATTGTTTTCCTACTGAACACTGCACAACTCTTCCTGATTTCTACTGGAAACTCTACTGTTCTCCTACTGAACACTGCACAACTCTTCCTGATTTCTACTGGAAACACTACTGTTCTCCTACTGAACACTCTAAAGACATGTGCATAAACTACACATTCACTACACAATCTCTACATAGTCACTACATAGTCTCTACATAGTCTCTACATAGTCTGTACATAGTCTCTACATAGTCTGTACATAGTCACTACAAAGTCTCTACATAGTCACTACATAGTCTGTACATAGTCTGTACATAGTCTCTACATAGTCTCTACATAGTCTCTACATAGTCTGTACATAGTCACTACAAAGTCTGTACATAGTCTCTACATAGTCACTACAAAGTCTCTACATAGTCACTACATAGTCTGTACATAGTCTGTACATAGTCTCTACATAGTCTCTACATAGTCTCTACATAGTCTGTACATAGTCACTACAAAGTCTGTACATAGTCTCTACATAGTCACTACATAGTCTGTACATAGTCTCTACATAGTCTCTACATAGTCTCTACATAGTCACTACATAGTCTCTAAATAGTATGTACATAGTCTGTACATAGTCTGTACATAGTCACTACATAGTCACTACATAGTCTCTACATAGTCTCTACATAGTCTGTACATAGTCACTACATAGTCTGTACATAGTCTCTACATAGTCACTACATAGTCTGTACATAGTCTGTACATAGTCTCTACATAGTCTGTACATAGTCTCTACATAGTCACTACATAGTCACTACATAGTCTCTACATAGTCTCTACATAGTCTCTACATAGTCTGTACATAGTCACTACATAGTCTGTACATAGTTTCTACATAGTCACTACATAGTCTGTACATAGTCTGTACATAGTCTCTACATAGTCTGTACATAGTCACTACATAGTCACTACATAGTCTCTACATAGTCTCTACATAGTCACTACATAGTCTGTACATAGTCTCTACATAGTCACTACATAGTCTGTACATAGTCTGTACATAGTCTCTACATAGTCTGTACATAGTCTCTACATAGTCTCTACATAGTCTCTACATAGTCTCTACATAGTCACTACATAGTCTCTACATAGTCTGTACATAGTCTCTACATAGTCACTACATAGTCTCTACATAGTCACTACATAGTCTCTACATAGTCTCTACATAGTCTCTACATAGTCACTACATAGTCTCTACATAGTCTCTACATAGTCTCTACATAGTCTCTACATAGTCACTACATAGTCTCTACATAGTCACTACATAGTCTCTACATAGTCTCTACATAGTCACTACATGGTCTCTACATCGTCACTACTGCATGAATAGGCTTGTGTAGTAATTCAGCAGTACTTTTCCATGAGGGTCTCTCTCTCTCTCTTTATCTTTAATCTCCCAGTGTTCAGTATCCTCTCTTCATCTCCATCCTCTGAAGCTACAGCATCAAGGGAGGAGAGGGAGGAGGAGATAGGAGGAGAGAGGAGGAGAGAGGAGAGAGGAGAGGAGAGAGGAGGAGAGAGGAGGGAGAGGTAGGAGGAGAGAGGAGAGTGAGAGGAGAGAGGAGGAGATAGGAGGAGAGAGGAGGAGAGAGGAGAGGGAGGAGGAGAGAGGAGAGGGAGGAGGAGAGAGGAGAGAGGAGAGAGAGGAGAGAGGAGAGGGAGGAGGAGAGAGAGGAGAGGGAGGAGGAGAGAGGAGAGGGAGGAGGAAAGAGGAGAGAGGAGGAGAGAGGAGGAGAGAGGAGGAGAGAGGAGAGGGAGGAAGAGAGAGGAGAGGGAGGAGGAGAGAGGAGAGGGAGAAGGAGAGAGAAGAGGGAGGAGGAGAGAGAGGAGAGGGAGGAGGAGAGAGGAGAGGGAGGAGGAAAGAGGAGAGAGGAGAGAGAGGAGAGGGAGGAGGAGAGAGGAGAGAGGAGAGAGACGAGAGGAGGAGGAGAGAGGAGAGGGAGGAGGAGAGAGGAGAGAGATGTGGAGAGGGAGGAGAAGAGAGGAAGGAGGAGAGAGGAGAGGTGAGAGGTGGGAGAGAGGAGGAGAGAGGAGGGAGAGAAGGAAGGAGAGGAGGAGAGAGGAGGAGAGAGGAGAGGGAGGAGAGGTAGGAGGAGAGAGGATAGAGAGGAGGAGAGAGGAGGATAGAGATGAGGGAGGAGCAGAGAGGAGGGGGAGGAGGAGTGAGGAGAGAGGAGGAGAGGGGAGAGGGAAGAGGAGAGAGGAGAGAGGAGCAGAGGGGAGAGAGGAGAGGGAGGAGGAGAGGGAGGAGGAGGAGAGAGAGGAGAGAGGAGAGAGGAGAGGCGAGAGGAGGAGAGAGGAGGGAGAGAAGGAATAGAGGAGGAAAGAGGAGGAGAGAGGAGAGGGAGGAGAGGTAGGAGGAGAGAGGAGAGAGACGAGGAGAGGGGAGAGGGAGGAGAGGTAGGAGGAGAGAGGAGAGAGGAGGAGAGAGGAGGAGAGAGGAGAGGGAGGAGGAGAGAGGAGAGGGAGGAGGGAGGAGGGAGGAGAGAGAGGAGGAGAGAGGAGAGAGAGGAGGAGAGAGGGTGGCTTTAACTAGATTCTCTTTGAGATATATATTCCACCATAGCCCAGGCATTACTCAGCATACTGAAATGGAAATGTGTTTCTCAGTATATTGCTACAAAAAATCAATAATGATGTTCAGCACAACTTCTGAATCAACATACCAACTCTACAGACAGACACTGCTACTCTCTTAGAAAAAAAAAGGTGCTATCTAGAACCTAAAAGGGTACTTTGGCTGTCACCATAGGAGAACCCTTTGAGTAACCCTATTTAGTTCCAGGTAGAACCATTTTGGGTTCCATGTAGAACCCTTTCCACAGAGAGTTCTACATGGAACCAAAAAGGGTTATCCTATGGGTGCAGCCGAAGAACTGTTTTGGAACCCTTCTTTCTAGATTAAATCCTGCATATCAAACAAATCTCCCAGCGTTCACAATCCTCTCTTTATCTCCATCCTCTGAAGCTGCAGTATCAAGGGAGGAGAGGGAGGATGAGAGAGGAGAGAGGAGAGGGAGGAGGAGAGAGAGAAGAGGGAGGAGGAGAGAGGAGGGAGAGGTAGGAGGAGAGAGGAGAGAGGATGAGAGAGGAGAGGGAGGAGGAGAGAGGAGAGGGAGGAGGAGAGAGGAGAGAGGGGAGGAGAGAGGAGAGAGGAGGAGAGAGGAGAGGGAGGAGGAGAGAGGAGGAGGAGGAGAGAGGAGAGAGGGGAGGAGAGAGGAGAGAGAGGTAGGAGGAGAGAGGAGAGGGAGGAGGAAAGAGGAGAGAGGAGGAGAGAGGAGAGGGAGGAGGAGAGAGGAGGGAGAGGTAGGAGGAGAGAGGAGAGAGGATGATAGAGGAGAGGGAGGAGGAAAGAGGAGAGAGGAGGAGAGAGGAGAGGGAGGAGGAGAGAGGAGAGGGAGGAGGAGAGAGGAGAGAGGGGAGGAGAGAGGAGAGAGGAGGAGAGAGGAGAGGGAGGAGGAGAGAGGAGAGGGAGGAGGAGAGAGGAGAGAGGGGAGGAGAGAGGAGAGAGAGGTAGGAGGAGAGAGGAGAGGGAGGAGGAAAGAGGAGAGAGGAGGAGAGAGGAGAGGGAGGAGGAGAGAGGAGAGGGAGGAGGAGAGAGGAGAGAGGGGAGGAGAGAGGAGAGAGAGGTAGGAGGAGAGAGGAGAGGGAGGAGGAAAGAGGAGAGAGGAGGAGAGAGGAGAGAGGGGAGGAGAGAGGAGAGAGAGGTAGGAGGAGAGAGGAGAATGAGAGGAGAGAGGAGGAGAGAGGAGGAGAGAGGAGGAGAGAGGAGAGGGAGGAGGAGATCGGAGGAGAGAGGAGAGAGAGGAGGAGAGGGGAGAGGGAGGAGAGGTAGGAGGAGAGAGGAGAGAGGAAGAGAGAGGAGGAGAGAGGAGAGGGATGAGGAGAGAGGAGAGGGAGGAGGAGAGAGGAGAGAGAGGTAGGAGGAGAGAGGAGAATGAGAGGAGAGAGGAGGAGAGAGGAGGAGAGAGGAGGAGAGAGGAGGAGAGAGGAAGAGAGAGGAGAGGGAGGAGGAAATAGGAGGAGGGAGGAGAGAGAGGAGAGAGGAGGAGAGATGAGAGGAAGGAGAGGTAGGAGGAGAGATGAGAGAGGAGGAGAGAGGAGGAGAGAGGAGGAGAGAGGAGAGGGAGGAGGAGAGAGGAGAGAGGAGGAGAGAGGAGGAGAGAGGAGAGAGAGGAGAGAGGAGGAGATATGAGAGGAAGGAGAGGTAGGAGGAGAGAGGAGAGAGGAGGAGAGAGGAGAGAGGGGAGGAGAGAGGAGAGAGAGGTAGGAGGAGAGAGGAGAATGAGAGGAGAGAGGAGGAGAGAGGAGGAGAGAGGAGGAGAGAGGAGAGGGAGGAGGAGATCGGAGGAGAGAGGAGAGAGAGGAGGAGAGGGGAGAGGGAGGAGAGGTAGGAGGAGAGAGGAGAGAGGAAGAGAGAGGAGGAGAGAGGAGAGGGATGAGGAGAGAGGAGAGGGAGGAGGAGAGAGGAGAGAGAGGTAGGAGGAGAGAGGAGAATGAGAGGAGAGAGGAGGAGAGAGGAGGAGAGAGGAGGAGAGAGGAGGAGAGAGGAAGAGAGAGGAGAGGGAGGAGGAAATAGGAGGAGGGAGGAGAGAGAGGAGAGAGGAGGAGAGATGAGAGGAAGGAGAGGTAGGAGGAGAGATGAGAGAGGAGGAGAGAGGAGGAGAGAGGAGGAGAGAGGAGAGGGAGGAGGAGAGAGGAGAGAGGAGGAGAGAGGAGGAGAGAGGAGAGAGAGGAGAGAGGAGGAGAGATGAGAGGAAGGAGAGGTAGGAGGAGAGAGGAGAGAGGAGGAGAGAGGAGGAGAGAGGAGAGGGAGGAGGAGAGAGGAGAGAGGAGAGGGTGGAGGAGAGAGGAGAGGGAGGAGGAGAGAGGAGAGAGGGGAGGAGAGAGGAGAGAGAGGTAGGAGGAGAGAGGAGAATGAGAGGAGAGAGGAGGAGAGAGGAGGAGAGAGGAGAGAGAGGAGGAGAGAGGAGAGAGACGAGGAGAGAGGGTGGCTTTAACTAGATTCTCTCTGTCTGAGAGAGAGATATATATCCCACAATAGCCCAGGCATTACTCAGCATACTGAAATGGAAATGTGTTTCTCAGGAGTTTGCTACAAAAAATCAATAATGTTCAGCACAACTTCTGAATCAACATACCAACTCTACAGACAGACACTGCTACACTCTTAGAAAAAATAGGAGAACCCTTTGAGTAACCATATTTAGTTCCAGGTAGAACCTTTTTGGTTCCAGGTAGAACCATTTTGGGTTCCATGTAGAACCCTTTTGGTTCCAGGTAGAACCCTTTTAGTTCCAGGTAGAACCATTTTGGGTTCCATGTAGAACCCTTTTGGTTCCAGGTAGAACCCTTTTGGTTCCAGGTAGAACCCTTTTGGTTCCAGGTAGAACCATTTTGGGTTCCACGTAGAACCTTTTCCACAGAGAGTTCTACATGGAACCAAAAAGGGTTATCCTATGGGTGCAGCCGAATAACTGTTTTGGAACCCTTTTTTCTAGATTAAATCCTGCATATCAAACAAATCTCCCAGCGTTCACAATCTCAAATCGATAATTGCCAATTCAAGTTTACATTTACGATCATGTTGATGATTGGTTAAGTGTTATCGAGTAAAAGGCCCCTTTCTTGTCAAATCAATGTTTCAAGTTGAATCAATTGTTTCTGGAAAAAAACACACATTTCCAAACAGATTGACTGAGTTATACGTTTCAATTTGTTTTGTCCTTCAGATTTGACCATTTAATTCGATCCAGCACATTTCATAACATTGTCATTCTTTTTTCTGTTTGTATCTCGGAAAACCCTTTTCCATTCGCCTGCAGTGTGAGCTTTGCGTTGATATTGTTATTAGCTGCTAGTCATCATCTGTTTTAGATTAATGGCATCTGCTCTGAACAAATAGTCGAACACTTCGCCGGCACACTCTTAGTGTGCGTCCAAAATGGCGCCCTATTTCACTACTTTTGACCAGGGCCCCTGGGGGAATAGGGCCCATCTGGGACGCAGCCCTAAAGTACTCAGAACTCAATACATGTTATTATAATAGGTTGGTAGAGCGGGATATTGAGGCAGAATTATTAAACCCAGGTTAGACACACTGAAATCCCTGCAGATGTTGAGGGACTCAATAATGCTGAAAGGCCTCAGGGAGGCTTCTGGGTTACAATACAGCAACACTACACTGATGGGAATTAACAGAAAGAAGAGTTCATCAGGTTGAATAAGAGGAGATGTGTTTACCTTCGTGCTCGTCTGTCTGTCTGTCTGTCTGTCTGTCTGTCTGTCTGTCTGTCTGTCTGTCTGTCTGTCTGTGTGTGTGGACCCCCCCCCCCCCCCCCCCTCCCCCGCACAGCGCAAGCTGGCAGATGGCGCCCCCTGTCCTGCTTGCCAGGAAAAGCATGTGAATTAAAGGTTATACCCACCAGGTTTGAAGTGCTGCCAGCTCCGGCTCAGCTCCGGCTGGTGCAGCAGCCCCACCTGCCTATCGGCCCCGAGACATCTGGCTCCATGAGCGTGGAATGAGCATGGTGCTCTGAGGAATCACTGTCATCTGTTCTGTTCAGCAGAGTCTGTCTGAGAATACACTTTACTGTGTGTGTGTGTGTGTGTTTGTGTGTGTGTGTGTGTGTTGTGTGTGTGTGTGTTTGTGTGTGTGTTGTGTGTTCTGTGTGAGCCGCTCTACCACAACGTCCTGAATAATAATACTCGCTGCATTTGAAAAATACCTCTTATATTTCCTCCTCCATAACTGTCTCTTCAGAGTTTTTTGGAAAAACCACAAGTCTGACGATAGAGAGATTCAAGAGCCACAGATATTTCAGAGTTGTAATTCATGTAGACGGGGTTGGGTAGGTTACTTTCAAAATGTAATCCGTTACTAGTTACCTGTACAAAATTGTATTCAGTAACGTAACTTTTGGTTTACTCAGTAATGTAATGTGATTACTTTCAGTTACTTTTAGATTAGAAGAAGATGACAATGAATATAACCAATTGTGGGGGGTAGAAGGATTACTTTATCCTATCCCAGGTATTCCTTAAAGAGGTGGGGTTTCAAGTGTCTCCGGAAGGTGGTGAGTGACTCCGCTGTCCTGGCGTCGTGAGGGAGCTTGTTCCACCATTGGGGTGCCAGAGCAGCGAACAGTTTTGACTGGGCTGAGCGGGAACTGTGCTTCCGCAGAGGAAGGGGAGCCAGCAGGCCAGAGGTGGATGAACGTAGTGTCCTCGTTTGGGTGTAGGGTCTGATCAGAGCCTGAAGGTAAGGAGGTGCCGTTCCCCTCACAGCTCCGTCTGCAGAGGGAAGAGATGATAGGATGGAAGAGGAGAGAGTAGCGGGAGAGAGAGAGCGAAGGTAGCGACGGCACATTACCATCTGAGTAGGGGCAGAGTGAGTAGTGTTGGAGGAGAGCGAGAGAGAAAAGGATACAAAGTACTGGGATACATCAATGTTGAAGTTTACATAGCTGGATGTTGCGTTTTACTTTATGGGTTGGTTAAGTAGGCTTCTTCTAACTCATCTCTTTCTACTACAGATAATAATACGATTAGGCTATATCTTTACATTAATAATTTTAAAAAACAGTCTGTCAGATTTCAAGTCATTCCAATTAATTTAATACCCCTTGATCTTCAAGAATAGGACTTGGAAATATGGAAGAATAGATTAGCCAAATTGTTTGACCTGAACATAACCCAAAACTATGGACTAATTAGCCTATTCTGTTGTATATGATTTTGCTGTCATGGAGGACTGATTGGGCTCAATGCTGCTCTCATGGAATGGCATGCTTTGAGCACTACTGAAAAGTGCTATGTGATAAATGTATTCCATATGCTGCATTTGCTATAGGCTTATTCTTTAGGTTTTTGATATCTCAATGATTTGCAGCTGTTTAAGTCTATCATCAGTGCAGCTGTTTAAGTCTATCATCAGTGCAGCTGTTTAAGTCTATCATCAGTGCAGCTGTTTAAGTCTATCATCAGTGCAGCTGTTTAAGTCTATCATCAGTGCAGCTGTTTAAGTCTATCATCAGTGCAGCTGTTTAAGTCTATCATCAGTGCACCATTTTGAACATGTGTCGGTTAGGTCTATGCAAATTTTTTCTGAATCAGCACACATTAGATTGAGCAATAAAAGCCCCACCGTGGTCTTCTGAAATTACACTAGTTGTTGACAGTATGGAGCACAATACCATGGAGGACTTTTATTCCATAGGCTGGGATCCACACTGTACTGTAGCAAGAGAACATTTTCCACTGGTTGCAAAAAACAATGATTGATAGGCACTTCTTTACATCAACCATTATTGGGTTAAAATATACATTTGTGAACAGCCATCCACAACCACCACAATCCGTTAGGCACAAATAGCTAAATGAGAGATCAGCAGTGTGATTCACATCAATGCTTTATGTAGATATCAATAATAAGTGAAATCCGTATCGCCCATAGTCATTTACATTTACATTTTACATTTTAGTCATTTAGCAGACGCTCTTATCCAGAGCGACTTACAGGAGCAATTAGGGTTAAGTGCCTTGCTCAAGGGCACATTTACGTCATTTAGCAGACGCTCTAGTCCAGAGCGACTCACAAATTGATGCATTCACCCTATAGCCAGTGGGATAACCACTTTACAATTTTTTTTTTTTTTTTGGGGGGGGGGGGGGGGGGGGGTAGAATGATTACTTTATCCTATCCCAGGTATTCCTTAAAGAGGTGGGGTTTCAAATGTCTCCGGAAGGTGGTGAGCGACTCCGCTGTGTGTGAGGGGGGGGGGGGGGGGGGGGGTGGGGGGGGGGGGTAGAAGGATTACTTTATCCTATCCCAGGTATTCCTTAAAGAGGTGGGGTTTCAAATGTCTCCGGAAGGTGGTGAGTGACTCCGCTGTGGGGTGGAGGGGGGGGGGGGGGGGGGGGGGGGGGGTAGAATGATTACTTTATCCTATCCCAGGTATTCCTTAAAGAGGTGGGGTTTCAAATGTCTCCGGAAGGTGGTGAGCGACTCCGCTGTGTGTGAGGGGGGGGGGGGGGGGTGGGGGGGGGTAGAAGGATTACTTTATCCTATCCCAGGTATTCCTTAAAGAGGTGGGGTTTCAAATGTCTCCGGAAGGTGGTGAGCGACTCCGCTGTGTGTGAGGGGGGGGGGGGGGGGGGGTGGGGGGGGTAGAAGGATTACTTTATCCTATCCCAGGTATTCCTTAAAGAGGTGGGGTTTCAAATGTCTCCGGAAGGTGGTGAGCGACTCCGCTGTGTGTGTGTGGGGGGGGGGGGGGGTAGAAGGATTGCTTTATCCCATCCCAGGTATTCCTTAAAGAGGTGGGGTTTCAAATGTCTCCGGAAGGTGGTGAGTGACTCCGCTGTCCTGGCGTCGTGAGGGAGCTTGTTCCACCATTGGGGTGCCAGAGCAGCGAACAGTTTTGACTGGGCTGAGCGGGAACTATGCTTCCGCAGAGGAAGGGGAGCCAGCAGGCCAGAGGTGGATGAACGCAATGCCCTCGTTTGGGTGTAGGGACTGATCAGAGCCCGAAGGTACAGAGGTGCCGTTCTCCTCGCTGCTCCAAAGGCAAGCACCATGGTCTTGTAACGGATGCGAGCTTCAACTGGAAGCCAGTGGAGTGTGCGGAGGAGGGGGGTGACGTGAGAGAACTTGGGAAGGTTGAACACCAGACGGGCTGCGGCATTCTGGATGAGTTGTAGGGGTTTATTGGCACATGCAGGGAGGCCAGCCAACAGCGAGTTGCAGTAATCCAGACGGGAGATGACAAGTGCCTGGATTAGGACCTGTGCCGCTTCCTGTGTAAGGCAGGGTCGTACTCTCCGAATGTTGTAGAGCATGAACCTGCAGGAGCGGGTCACCGCCTTGATGTTAGCGGAGAACGACAGGGTGTTGTCCAGGGTCACGCCAAGGCTCTTCGTTCTCTGGGAGGAGGACACAACGGAGTTGTCAACCGTGATGGCGAGATCATGGAATGGGCAGTCCTTCCCCGGGAGGAAGAGCAGCTCCGTCTTGCCAGGGTTCAGCTTGAGGTGGTGATCCGTCATCCATACTGATATGTCTGCCAGACATGCAGAGATGCGATTCGCCACCTGGTTATCAGAAGGGGGAAAGGAGAAGATTAGTTGTGTATCGTCAGCGTAGCAATGATAGGAGAGGCCGTGTGAGGATATGACAGAGCCAAGTGACTTGGTGTATAGGGAGAAAAGGAGAGGGCCTAGAACTGAGCCCTGGGGGACACCAGTGGTGAGAGCACGTTGTGCGGAGACAGCTTCTCGCCACGCCACTTGGTAGGAGCGACCGGTCAGGTAGGACGCAATCCAGGAGTGAGCCGCGCCGGAGATGCCCAGCTCGGAGAGGGTGGAGAGGAGGATCTGATGGTTCACAGTATCAAAGGCAGCAGACAGGTCTAGAAGGACAAGAGCAGAGGAGAGAGAGTTAGCTTTAGCAGTGCGGAGAGTCTCCGTGACACAGAGAAGAGCAGTCTCAGTTGAATGACCAGTCCTGAAACCTGATTGGTTTTGTCATCCTCCAAGTGATTATTCAAGTTGGATAATCTTTGGATACGGATAGCAGTCGCACCATTGGAAGACATAGCTTGGCCTGATGGACTGTGGCCTACAAAAGCATTTGGTGTCATCATAGTGGTCATCATTTTGTGTCATCATAGTGGTGTGACTGGTGGTCTTCATTTGGTGTCATCATAGTGGTCTCTGACTGGTGGTCATCATTTGGTGTGTCATCATAGTGGTCTCTGATTGGTGGTCATAATTTGGTGTCATCATAGTGGTCTCAGATTGGTGGTCATCATTTGGTGTCATCATAGTGGTCTCTGATTGGTGGTCATCATTTGGTGTCATCATAGTGGTCTCTGACTGGTGGTCATCATTTTGTGTCATCATAGTGGTCTCTGATTGGTGGTCATCATTTGGTGTCATCATGGTGGTCTCTGATTGGTGGTCCTCATTTGGTGTGTCATCATAGTGGTCTCTAACTGGTGGTCATCATTTGGTGTGTCATCATAGTGGTCTCAGATTGGTGGTCATCATTTGGTGTCATCATAGTGGTCTCTGATTGGTGGTCATCATTTGGTGTCATCATAGTGGTCTCTGATTGGTGGTCATCATTTGGTGTCATCATAGTGGTCTCTGACTGGTGGTCATCATTTGTGTGTCATCATAGTGGTCTCAGATTGGTGGTCATCATTTGGTGTCATCATAGTGGTCTCTGATTGGTGGTCCTCATTTGGTGTGTCATCATAGTGGTCTCTAACTGGTGGTCATCATTTGGTGTGTCATCATAGTGGTCTCAGATTGGTGGTCATCATTTGGTGTCATCATAGTGGTCTCTGATTGGTGGTCATCATTTGGTGTCATCATAGTGGTCTCTGACTGGTGGTCATCATTTGGTGTGTCATCATAGTGGTCTCTGATTGGTGGTCATCATTTGGTGTCATCATAGTGGTCTCTGATTGGTGGTCATCATTTGGTGTGTCATCATAGTGGTCTCTAACTGGTGGTCATCATTTGGTGTGTCATCATAGTGGTCTCTGATTGGTGGTCATCATTTGGTGTCATCATAGTGGTCTCTGACTGGTGGTCTTCATTTGTTGTCATCATAGTGGTCTCTGATTGGTGGTCATCATTTGGTGTCATCATAGTGGTCTCTGATTGGTGGTCATCATTTGGTGTGTCATCATATTGGTCTCTAAGTGATGGTCATCATTTGGTGTGTCATCATAGTGGTCTCTGATTGGTGGTCATCATTTGGTGTCATCATAGTGGTCTCTGACTGGTGGTCTTCATTTGTTGTCATCATAGTGGTCTCTGATTGGTGGTCATCATTTGGTGTCATCATAGTGGTCTCTGATTGGTGGTCATCATTTGGTGTGTCATCATAGTGGTCTCTAAGTGATGGTCATCATTTGGTGTGTCATCATAGTGGTCTCTGATTGGTGGTCTTCATTTGGTGTGTCATCATAGTGGTCTCTGACTGGTGGTCATCATTTGGTGTGTCATCATAGTGGTCTCTGATTGGTGGTCATCATTTGGTGTGTCATCATAGTGGTCTCTGATTGGTGGTCATCATTTGGTGTCATCATAGTGGTCTCTGACTGGTGGTCATCATTTGGTGTCATCATAGTGGTCTCTGATTGGTGGTCATCATTTGGTGCGTCATCATAGTGGTCTCTGACTGGTGGTCATCATTTTGTGTGTCATCATAGTGGTCTCTGATTGGTGGTCATCATTTGGTGTGTCATCATAGTGGTCTCTGACTGGTGGTCATCATTTGGTGTGTCATCATAGTGGTCTCTGACTGGTGGTCATCATTTGGTGTGTCATCATAGTCAGGGGTGGAAAAAATACCCAACTGTCCTACTTGAGTAAAAGTAAAGATACCTTAATAGAAAATGACTCAAGTAAAAGTGAAAGTCACCCAGTAAAATACTACTTGAGTAAAAGTCTGAAAGTATTTGGTTTAAAATATACGTAAGTATCAAAAGTTAAAGTATAAGTCATTTCAAAATCTTTATATTAACCAAACGGCACCATTTTCTTGTATTTTATTTATTGACGGATAGCCAGGGGCACACTCCAACACTCAGACATCATTTACAAACGAAGCATTTGTGTTTAGTGAGTCCGCCAGATCAGAGGCAGTAGGGATGACCAGGGATGTTCTCTTGATAAGTGTGTGAATGGGACCATTTTCCTGTCCTGCTAAGCAATTACTTTTGGGTGTCAGGGTGTATGGTGTAAAAAGTATATTCTTTTTTTCACAAATATCCTTTCTGAATTTAAAGGTAATCCTAGATGTAATCATCTATTTTATCTCCAATCTGTAATCTGATTACAATATTTTTGCTGGTAACATAATAGATTGCAATTACAGTTTTTTTTTTTGTAACCAGTTAAATGTAATCCATTACTCCCCAACCCTGCATTTAGGAGAGAGAGTGCCAGAAAGTGGGTCCACTAACAGGTCAAATGGAGTCTGTAGACAACGTCCTGGTGAAGGCTTAACAACAAGGCTTTATAATAATAATAATAATATGCCATTTAGCAGACGCTTTTATCCAAAGCGACTTACAGTCATGCGTGCATACATTTTTTTTTGTGTATGGGTGGTCCCGGGGATCGAACCCACTACCTTGGCGTTACAAGCGCCGTGCTCTACCAGCTGAGCTACAGAGGACCACATCTCAGAGGGCTGAAACGTTAGGACTCCAGAGTAGGTTCACAGATGTTCCCACATATTTCTGGACTTCTGGTTGCTACACAATACCTTTTATCTAGAAACAAGCTAAATTGATATGGCTGGAACAGGAACGTGGTAAGATCCTACTAGACTAGGGTTTACCCCTTGGATGCACGCTTTGGTTTTTTACCCTGGCACTACACAGCTGATTCAAATAATCAAAGATTGATGATGAGTTCATTATTTGAATCAACTGTGCAGTGCTAGAAACCAATACACCCCTTGGGGTCCCAGGACCGAGTTTGGGATATATGTTGAGCTGAATAAATACAGTATTATTATATGAAGTCCATTGTAAACCTACAGCATATGTTGTTAAAAACAAGTTCAGATTTCATACTTTCTATCGTATCATGTGCATATGTTGGCCACTGTAAAAAACTAAAAGTTATTGTGCTGCGTTAAGTATTTCAAAATATATTAACTTTAAATGTTGAGTCATGCTAACAGGAGGGGTTGGAGGTCAAACCTACAGGAGGGTAGCTCTCCAGGAACAGGGTTGGAGGTCAAACCTACAGGAGGGTAGCTCTCCAGGAACAGGGTTGGAGTTGAAACCTACAGGAGGGTAGCTCTCCAGGAACAGGGTTGGATGTCAAACCTACAGGAGGGTAGCTCTCCAGGAACAGGGTTGGAGGTCAAACCTACAGGAGGGTAGCTCTCCAGGAACAGGGTTGGAGGTCAAACCTACAGGAGGGTAGCTCTCCAGGAACAGGGTTGGAGTTGAAACCTACAGGAGGGTAGCTCTCCAGGAACAGGGTTGGATGTCAAACCTACAGGAGGGTAGCTCTCCAGGAACAGGGTTGGAGGTCAAACCTACAGGAGGGTAGCTCTCCAGGAACAGGGTTGGAGGTCAAACCTACAGGAGGGTAGCTCTCCAGGAACAGGGTTGGAGTTGAAACCTACAGGAGGGTAGCTCTCCAGGAACAGGGTTGGAGGTCAAACCTACAGGAGGGTAGCTCTCCAGGAACAGGGTTGGAGGTCAAACCTACAGGAGGGTAGCTCTCCAGGAACAGGGTTGGAGGTCAAACCTACAGGAGGGTAGCTCTCCAGGAACAGGGTTGGAGGTCAAACCTACAGGAGGGTAGCTCTCCAGGAACAGGGTTGGAGAGCCCTGGTGTACAGTAAGGCATTGTTGGCAGATGGAGACCATGCAGAATAGATGGATGCACTTCAATGCATGATCAATATACACTTAGGGTAACATTATGAACACCTGCTTTTCCATGACATCAAGGTAGCCATTTTCTGTAGCATGTCAAATATGCCCCTTTCTATCCCTGTTCTCTCCTCTCCGCACAGGCTATACAAACGCCTCACACCACGTGGCTGCTGCCTCTCTAACCTGGTGGTCCCTGCACGCACCACCCACGTGGAGTTCCAGGTCTCAGGCAGCCTCTGGAACTACCATTCTGCTGCCAACAAGGCAGAGTTCATATCAGCCTATGCTACCCTCCAGTCCCTCAACTTCTTGACGCTGACGGAAACATGGATTACCACTGAAAACACTGCTACTCCTACTGCTCTCTCCTCGTCTGACCATGTGTTCTCACATACCCCGAGAGCATCTGATCAGCGGGGTGGTGGCACAGGAATCCTCATCTCTCTCAAGTGGACATTCTCTCTTTTTCCCCTGACCCATCTGTCTATCTCCTCATTTGAATTCCATGCTGTCACAGTCACTAGCCCATTCAAGCTTAACATCCTTGTCATTTATCGCCCTCCAGGTTCCCTTGGAGAGTTCATCAATGAGCTTGACGCCTTGATAAGTTCCTTTCCTGAGGATGGCTCACCCCTCACAGTTCTGGGTGACTTCAACCTCCCTACGTCTACCGTTGACTCATTTCTCTCTGCCTCCTTCTTTCCACTCCTCTCCTCTTTTGACCTCACCCTCTCACCGTCCCCCCCTACTCACAAGGCAGGCAATACGCTTGACCTCATCTTTACTAGATGCTGTTCTTCTACTAATCTCACTGCAACTCCCCTCCATGTCTCCGACCACTACTTTGTATCCTTTTCTCTCTCGCTCTCCTCCAACACTACTCACTCTGCCCCTACTCAGATGGTAATGCGCCGTCGCAACCTTCGCTCTCTCTCTCCCGCTACTCTCTCCTCTTCCATCCTATCATCTCTTCCCTCTGCTCAATCCTTCTCCCTCCAATCTCCTGATTTTGCCTCCTCAACCCTCCTCTCCTCCCTTTCTGCATCCTTTGACTCTCTATGTCCCCTATCCTCCTGGCCAGCTCGGTCCTCCCCTCCTGCTCCGTGGCTTGATGACTCATTGCGAACTCACAGAACAGGGCTCCGGGCAGCCGAGCGGAAATGGAGGAAAACTAGACTCCCTGCGTACCTGGCATCTTTTCACTCCCTCCTCTATACATTTTCTTCATCTGTTTCTGCTGCTAAAGCCACTTTCTACCACTCTAAATTCCAAGCATCTGCCTCTAACCCTAGGAAGCTCTTTGCCACCTTCTCCTCCCTGCTGAATCCTCCTCCCCTCCTCCCTCTCTGTGGATGACTTCGTCAACCATTTTGAAAAGAAGGTTGACGACATCCCGATCCTTGTTTGTTAAGTCAAGTGACACTGCTGGTCCTGCTCACACTGTCCTACCCTATGCTTTGACTTCTTTCTCCCTTCTCTCTCCAGATAAAATCTTGCGACTTGTGACGGCCGGCCGCCCAACAACCTGCCCGCTTGACCCTATCCCCTCCACTCTTCTCCAGACCATCTCCGGTGACCTTCTCCCTTACCTCACCTCGCTCATCAACTCATCCTTGACCGCTGGCTATGTCCCTTCCATCTTCAAGAGAGCGAGAGTTGCACCCCTTCTCAAAAAACCAACACTCGATCCCTCTGATGTCAACCACTACAGACCAGTATCCCTTCTTTCTTTTCTCTCCAAAACTCTTGAGCGTGCCATCTTTAGCCAACTCTCTTGCTATCTCTCTCAGAAGGACCTTCTTACTCCAAACCAGTCAGGTTTCAAGACTGGTCATTCAACCGAGACTGCTCTTCTCTGTGTCACGGAGGCTCTCCGCACTGCTAAAGCTAACTCTCTCTCCTTTGCTCTTGTCCTTCTAGACCTATCTGCTGCCTTTGATACTGTGAACCATCAGATCCTCCTCTCCACCCTCTCCGAGTTGGGCATCTCCGGCGCGGCTCACTCTTGGATTGCATCCTACCTGACCGGTCGCTCCTACCAAGTGGCGTGGCGAGAATCTGTCTCCGCACCACGTGCTCTCACCACTGGTGTCCCCCAGGGCTCAGTTCTAAGCCCTCTCCTATTCTCTCTATACATCAAGTCACTTGGCTCTGTCATATCCTCACATGGCCTCTCCTATCATTGCTACGCAGATGACACACAACTAATCTTCTCCTTTCCCCCTTCTGATAACAAGGTGGCGATTCGCATCTCTGCATGTCTGGCAGACATATCATTGTGGATGCTCTACAACATTCGGAGAGTACGACCCTGCCTTACACAGGAAGCGGCACAGGTCCTAGTCCAGGCACTTGTCATCTCCCGTCTGGATTACTGCAACTCGCTGTTGGCTGGGCTCCCTGCCTGTGCCATTAAACCCCTACAACTCATCCAGAATGCATGCAGCCCGTCTGGTGTTCAACCTTCCCAAGTTATCTCACGTCACCCCCCTCCTCCGCACACTCCACTGGCTTCCAGTTGAAGCTCGCATCTGCTACAAGACCATGGTGCTTGCCTACGGAGCTGTGAGAGGAACGGCACCTCCGTACCTTCAGGCTCTGATCAGTCCCTACACCCAAACGAGGGCATTGCGTTCATCCACCTCTGGCCTGCTGGCCCCCTTCCTCTGCAGAAGCACAGTTCCCGCTCAGCCCAGTCAAAACTGTTCGCTGCTCTGGCACCCCAATGGTGGAACAAGCTCCCTCACGACGCCAGGACAGCGGAGTCACTCACCACCTTCCGGAGACACTTGAAACCCCACCTCTTTAAGGAATACCTGGGTTAGGATAAAGTAATCCTTCTACCCCCCCTTACCCCACCCCACCCCAAAATAAAAAAATAAAAAAAATAATTGTAAAGTGGTTATCCCACTGGCTATAAGGTGAATGCACCAATTTGTAAGTCGCTCTGGATAAGTGTCTGCTAAATGACGTAAATGTAATGTAAATGTAAAAGCTATGATCCCTTATTGATGTCACCTGTTAAATCCACTTCAATCAGTGTAGATTTGTATTTGTATTTATTAAGGATCCCCATTAGCTGCTGCCTTGGCAGCATCTACTCTTCCTGGGGTCCAGCGACATTAAAGCAGTTTTATACAATTTAAAATAATACATGAAAAAAAAACAATACATGACGTTACATTTCATAACACATTTCACAACACATTTAGTGTGTTCCCTCAGGCCACTACTCTACTACCACATATCTACAGTACAACATCCATGTGTACGTGTGTGTAGAGGACGTGTCTTATCATGTGTTTCTGTGTCTGTGCCTGTGTGTGTCTCTTCACAGTCCCCGCTGTTCCATAAGGTGTATTTTTACCTGTTTTTAAAAAATCTGATTCTACTGCTTGCATCAGTTACCTGATGTGGAATAGAGTTCCATGTAGTCATGGCTCTATGTAGTACTGTACGCCTCACATAGTCTGTTCAGGATTTGGGGACTATGAAGAGACCTCTGGTGGCATGTCTTGTGGGATGTGCATGAAGGGGAGGAGACAGGTTAAAGAAGGATTATAAAGCCTTGAGACAACTGAAACATGGATTGTGTCATTCAGAGGGTGATGAAAGAGGACAAAGGAGGCTGACACTAAGCAACAGACGGGCTACAGTTGGTCAACTGACAGTCCAGTACAACATTGGTGCCCAAAACCCCATAAAATAATGCACAATTCGTTGTACCGTCCTTGACACGAATGGCGACCTTACAGAGTTCCACTTCCATCAGCAAAAAACAGCGGTTGGCTAAGGAACTAAAACACTGGAGAATTGGAAAACATTGCCTGGTCTGATGAATCCCGGTTACTGCTGTTTCACGCTGATGGGAGAAAACAACATGAGTCCATGCATCCATCATGCCCCATGTCAACATTACAGGCTGCTGGTGGTGTGATGGTGTGTTTTCACGGCACACATTGGGCCCCTTGATAAAAGTGGAGCAACGTTTGAATGCCACAGGATATCTGAACATCCTTGCCAATCAGGTGCATCCCTTCATGGCAGGAGTGTATCCATCTATGAATTGTATTTTCAACAGGATAATGCCTGGATTGTCCAGGAATGGTTCCACGAACATGACTGTGAATTCAGCTTACTGCAGTGGCCTGCCCAGTCACCAGATCTCAATCCAATTGAGAATCTGTGACATGATATTGAATGAGCTATTCAGAGTAGAGATACACTACCAGTCAACTTGACACAACTGTGGGAAGCATTGGAGTCAATATGGGCCAGCATCCCTGTGGAACGCTTTGGAAACCTTGTAGAGTCCATAACCCGATGAATTGACATTGACTTAATATAAAAAAAGGTGTTCTTAATGTTTTATACACTCAGTGTAATTCACCAATACATGTCTCGGGAGTCCAACAAATATTGTTGTCAGGTTGTAAATCACAGCTGGCCTGGTACATTGTTTGCTGCCTCCAGCCAAACGGACGAATGTCAACACAATCAAACTAGCCAGGGTAATGATCACAAGTCAGTCATATCGTGGCCAATAGGCTAGCTTATCTTTTTACGCAGCTATTTATGTAGCAAGCTAAAAACAGGGAGCCTAACGTTAGCTAGCTAGCTTCTGGGAGGATGTCATGTCATTGGACGAGTGGGTGAGTGGCTAATTATTTTTCTCCCCCCGTATCGTTTTTCTGTGGCTACAGCTAGATGCAGGTGGCATGAATCGCTTTGCTAGCTAGCTATGCTGAACTTGAACAACTGTTATCCACAGTTAGCATATCTTTTAGTTGTCAATCAAATGTATACTGAACAAAAATATAAACGCAGCATGTAACAATTTCAAAGATTTTGCTGAGTTACAGTTTATATAAGGAAATTGAAATAAATTCATTAGGCCCTAGTCTATGTTGGTCACAGGTACCTTTAAAAAAAAAAAGGTAGGGGTGTGGATCAGAAAACCAGTCAGTATCTGGTGTGACCACCATTTACCTCATATAGCGCGACACATCTCCTTCGCATAGAGTTGATCAGGCAGTTGATTGTGGCCTGTGGAATGTTGTCCCACTCCTCTTCAATGGTTGTGTGAAGTTGCTGGATATTGGCAGGAACTGGAACACTCTGTCGTACACGTCGATCCAGAGCATCCCAAACATGCTCGATGGGTGACATGTCTGGTGAGTATGCAGGCCACGGAAGAACTGGGACATTTTCAGATTCCAGGAATTGTGTACAGATCCTTGTGACATGCAGCCGTGCTTTATCATGCTGAAACATGAGGTGATGGCGGCGGATCAATGGCTCGACAATGGGCCTCAGGATCTCAACACGGTATCTCTGTGCATTCAAATTGCCATCGATAAAATGCAATTGTGTTCGTTGTCCATAGCTTATGCCTGCCCATACCATAACCCCACTGCCACCATGGGGCACTCTGTTCACAACGCTGACATCAGCAAACTGCTAGCCCACACGATGCCATACACATGGTCTGCAGTAGTTAGGCCGGTTGGACGTACTGCCAAATTCCCTAAAACAACGTTGGCGGCGCCTTATGGTACAGAAATTAACATTAAATTATCTGGCAACAGCTCTGATATTCATTCCTGCAGTCAGCATATCAATTGCACACTGCCTCAAAACTTAAGACATGTGTGGCATTGTGTTGTGTGACAAACTGCACATTTTAAAGTGGCCTTTTATTGTCCCCAGCACAAGGTGCACCTGTGTAATGATCTTGCTGTTTAATCAGCTTCTTGATATGCCACACCTGTCAGTTGGACGGATTATCTTGGCAAAGGAGAAATGCTCACTAACAGGGATGTAAACAAATTTGTGCAAAACATTTGAGAGAAATACGCTTTTTGTGCGTGTGGAGTATTCTGGGATCTTTTTATTTCAGCTTGTGAAACCAACACTTTAAATGTTGAATTTATATTTTTTGTTCAAGTGTATTTGGCATCGATCAAATGGGCGGCTAGGCAGGCACGTTCCCGTTCAGTTATTAAAACGTGGGTTGGAACAAGTATGCATTGGCAGGCAAGCAGCAGAAGGGTTAGCCGACTACTATGTATGAAAAAAAGAAAAAATGCACTCACTAACTGTAAGTCGCTCTGGATAAGAGCATCTGCTAAATGACTAAAATGTAAAAATGTACTATTCCCCATCGTTTATCAGTGCAATTTGACGGCCAACTACAAGCTGATGAAAGTTTGAGATAATGTTCCCTAGGTAGAGTTTTGCTTATCTCGCTCTGGCTAACAGTTGTTGATCTTGATGTTGTTGAGGCAACTGAGAGAGAGAGAGCCTATACCTTTTCATGGTTGTTTGATCAATAGAGCAAATTTAAAGTTCCCAAATATAAGAGGATTCCCATGTGGCTCATTTGGTAGAGGTGCTTGCAACGCCAGGGTTGTGGGTTTGATTCCCACGGGGGGTTCAGTACTGGAAAAAGTACGTAAAATATATCCACTCACTACTGTAAGTTGCACTGGATAAGAGTGTCTGCTAAAATGTTTTAAAAAATGTTTTTACACATGCTGCAGAAATCCATTCAGGTGTACGTTGTGGTTTTTTGGCGAATGCTTTCTAATGAACTACAGTCACGCTGTTGCTACTGCCTGTAAACACAGAGTCCAGTCACGCTGTTGCTACTTCCTGTAAACACAGAGTCCAGTCACGCTGTTGCTACTGCCTGTAAACACAGAGTCCAGTCACGCTGTTGCTACTGCCTGTAAACACAGAGTCCAGTCACGCTGTTGCTACTGCCTGTAAACACAGAGTCCAGTCACGCTGTTGCTCCTGCCTGTAAACACAGAGTCCAGTCACGCTGTTGCTACTGCCTGTAAACACAGAGTCCAGTCACGCTGTTGCTGCTGCCTGTAAACACAGAGTCCAGTCACGCTGTTGCTACTGCCTGTAAACACAGAGTCCAGTCACGCTGTTGCTACTGCCTGTAAACACAGAGTCCAGTCACGCTGTTGCTACTGCCTGTAAACACAGAGTCCAGTCACGCTGTTGCTACTGCCTGTAAACACAGAGTCCAGTCACGCTGTTGCTACTGCCTGTAAACACAGAGTCCAGTCACGCTGTTGCTACTGCCTGTAAACACAGAGTCCAGTCACGCTGTTGCTGCTGCCTGTAAACACAGAGTCCAGTCACGCTGTTGCTGCTGCCTGTAAACACAGAGTCCAGTCACGCTGTTGCTGCTGCCTGTAAACACAGAGTCCAGTCACGCTGTTGCTGCTGCCTGTAAACACAGAGTCCAGTCACGCTGTTGCTACTGCCTGTAAACACAGAGTCCAGTCACGCTGTTGCTACTGCCTGTAAACACAGAGTCCAGTCACGCTGTTGCTACTGCCTGTAAACACAGAGTCCAGTCACGCTGTTGCTACTGCCTGTAAACACAGAGTCCAGTTAAAAGGGAATGATGGCAGTGTGACAAATTGCTTATATGCATATCAGTCTACCGTAGCTCTGATTGGCTATGGGTGCACCAGTCTGCGTAGACTCCGGTCCTGGACGTGACAGATGTTTTTATTAGGTTTTATTTACTGAAGTCGGTAACGCTGATGTGCCATATTCTGTCAGAACCGTTTGGGCTATAAACTAATATGAAAACCATGGAAAGGGGAGACTATGAAGAACATGTTGGTCTGTTTTGATCTACCACACCCCACCAAGTGTCACAGGACGCATCTGAAGGTAACTCCGTACCGTTTAGAAAAAATTCATGGAGGTAGTTTTGTGCCAACAAAAAACAGGGGTTGTGTGTCCCCAATTGTTATTTTTTTCCTGAGCTTTCTTTTATTTTCTAGATATAGTACACTTCAACACCTTATTCCTTATGATTCATTTTTTGACTGTTTTGCCATTTATGAATGTTTTAGTCAATGCGTTTCTATGGGCTACAGTAGTTTAGGCCAAATTCAATATTTGATCAAATAATGTTTCTAAAAAAAAGTTTGGGATACACCAAAAGCCATATCTCTGACTGCCAATAAAAATAAAAGATTAAGATGGGCAGTCTGAGATATGGCTTTTTAGAAGGTCAATATCCCGGAGTCGCCTCTTCACTGTTGACGTTGAGACTGGTGTTTTCGGGTACTATTTAATGAAGCTGCCAGTTGAGGACCTGTGAGGCCTATGTTTCTCAAACTAGACACTCTAATGTATTTGTCCTCTTGCTCAGTTGTGCACCGGGGTCTATTCTGGTTAGAGCCAGTTTGCGCTGTTCTGTGAAGGGAGCAGTACACAGCGTTGTACGAGATCTTCAGTTTCTTGGCAATTTCATGCATGGAATTGCCTTCATATCTCAGAACAAAAATAGACTGAGTTTCAGAAGAAAGTTATTTGTTTCTGGCCATTTGGATTCTGTAATCGAACCCACAATTGCTGATGCTCCAGATACTCAACTAGTATCAAGAAGGCCAGTTTTATTGCTTCTTTAATCAGCACAACAGTTTTCAGCTGTGCTAACATAATTGAAAAAGGGTTTTCTAATGATCAATTAGCCTTTTAAAATGATAAACTTGGATTAGCAAACACAACGTGCCATTGGAACACAGGACTGATGGTTGCTGATAATGGGCCTCTGTACGCCTATGTAGATATTCCATTAAAAATCTGCTGTTTCCAGCTACAAAAGCCATTTACAACATCAACAATGTTTACACTGTATTTCTGATCAATTTTATGTTATTTTAATGGACAGAAAATTTGCTTTTCTTTCAAAAACAAGGAAATGTCTAAGTGACCTCAGACTTTTGAACAGTAGTGTGTGTATATATATATATATATATATATATATATATATATATATACAGTACCAGTCAAAAGTTTAGACACCTACTCATTCAAGGGTTTTTCTTTATTTTTACTATTTTCTACATTGTAGAATAATAGTGAAGACATCAAAACTATGAAATAACACATATGGAATCATGTAGTAACCAAAAGTGTAAAGTGGTAAAGTGTAAAGTGGTTATCCCACTGGCTATAAGGTGAATGCACCGATTTGTAAGTCGCTCTGGATAAGAGCGTCTGCTAAATGACGTAAATGTAAATGTAAAATATTTGAGATTCTTCAAATAGCCTCCCTTTGCCTTGATGACAGCTTTGCACATTCACGAAAAATAAACTCTCTTGGTAGATAGTGTGGTCTACAGCTTCTCTACCTCAGGCGAGCCTCAAAACGTCCTTAATATTAGACATCGCGTACCAGCTGTTATTGACAAATAGGCACACACCGCCGCCCCTCGTCTTACCAGACGTAGCTGTTCTGTCCTGCCGATGCACGGAAAACCCAGCCAACTGTATATTATCCATGTCGTCGTTCAGCCACGACTCGGTGAAACATAAGATATTACCGTTTTTAATGGCCCATTGGTAGGATAGTCTCGAACGGAGCTCATCCAGTTTATTCTCCAGTGATTGCACGTTGGCCAATAGAACGGATGGTAGAGGCGGGTTACCCACTCGCCGACAAATCCTCACAAGGCACCAGGATCTGCGCCCCCTGTATCTCTGTCTCCTCTTCATGCGAATGACGGTGATTTGGGCCTGGTCCGGGACCAGCAGTATATCCATCGCGTCAGACTCATTAAAGAAAAACTCTTCGTCCAGTTCGAGGTGAGTAATCGCTGTTCTGATATCCAGAAGCTCTTTTCGGTCATAAGAGACGGTGGCAGAAACATTATGCACAGAATTAGTTATAAACAACGTGAAAAAACACACAGAATAGCACAATTGGTTTGGAGCCCGTAAAACGGCAGCTCTCCTCCGGCGCCAGTACTGTTCTATAGTATAGGCCCGCAGTGCCGATTAGCAGTAGTGCACTTGAGGAATGGGCTGCGGTGATCATTCAGCGTTCTAGGGGACTCGTGCCAAGGCCACTCACAACATCTGCATAAGAACTGCAAGACAGAGAAAACTGGTGCCACAAAGAAAACAAGTAAAGTAATAATAAGTTAATCTAATGACCCCACTCCCTCCGCTTGTCAATAATAATTATTTCTGTCTGTTCCTTTCTGTCTGTTTGTTTCTTCCTGTCTGACCACTATGATGACACACCAAATGATGACCACCAATCAGAGACCACTATAATAACACACCAAATGATGACCACCAATCAGAGTCCACTATGATGACACACCAAATGATGACCACCAATCAGAAACCACTATGATGACACACCAAATGATGACCACCAATCAGAGACCACTATGATGACACACCAAATGCGTTTGATGGATCCTTTGTCTTCTTGTAATGCCTCTTAAGGAGAAAGTCATCCAACAGTAACTGAAAGGAATCAGATGACATTACTGACTTTGGGTACTCCAAAAGTGAGAGGTTGCTACCGGACTGAAAGAACCGAGGGGCTCTGTGTTCTACCCCAGAGGAGACAGCATTCCCCGGATCCCAGAAGGCAGTATCCCCGAAAGAGGTCTCCAGGAGGAGACTGGTTTCTTTTATTTTTCTTTATTGTTAAATAAATACCTTGAAACTGAGGTATCACACTTGTCTGATCTGTGTAAACGTCTTGATCAAACCCCCTGGTCTGCCACAACAGGTAACTAGAATACAGTGGGGAAAAAAAGTATTTAGTCAGCCACCAATTGTGCAAGTTCTCCCACTTAAAAATATGAGAGAGGCCTGTAATTTTCATCATAGGTACACGTCAACTATGACAGACAAATTGAGAAAACAAAATCCAGAAAATCACATTGTAGGATTTTTAATGAATTTATTTGCAAATGATGGTGGAAAATAAGTATTTGGTCAACTACAAACAAGCAAGATTTCTGGCTCTCACAGACCTGTAACTTCTTCTTTAAGAGGCTCCTCTGTCCTCCACTCATTGCCTGTATTAATGGCACCTGTTTGAACTTGTTATCAGTATAAAAGACACCTGTCCACAACCTCAAACAGTCACACTCCAAACTCCAAACTCCACTATTGCCAAGTCCAAAGAGCTGTTAACGGACACCAGAAACAAAATTGTAGACCTGCACCAGGCTGGGAAGACTGAATCTGCAATAGGTAAGCAGCTTGGTTTGAAGAAATCAACTGTGGGAGCAATTATTAGGAAATGGAAGACATACAAGACCACTGATAATCTCCCTCGATCTGGGGCTCCACGCAAGATCTCACCCCGTGGGGTCAAAATGATCACAAGAACGGTGAGCAAAAATCCCAGAACCACACGGGGGGACCTAGTGAATGACCTGCAGAGAGCTGGGACCAAAGTAACAAAGCCTACCATCAGTAACACACTACGCTGCCAGGGACTCAAATCCTGCAGTGGCAGACGTGTCCCCCTGCTTAAGCCAGTACATGTCCAGGTCCATCTGAAGTTTGCTAGAGTGCATTTGGATGATCCAGAAGAGGATTGGGAGAATGTCATATGATCAGATGAAACCAAAATATTACTTTTTGGTAAAAACTCAACTCGTCGTGTTTGGAGGACAAAGAATGCTGAGTTGCATCCAAACACCATACCTACTGTGAAGCATGGGGGTGGAAACATCATGCTTTGGGGCTGTTTTTCTGCAAAGGGACCAGGACGACTGATCCGTGTAAAGGAAAGAATGAATGGGGCCATGTATCGTGAGATTTTGAGTGAAAACCTCCTTCCATCAGCAAGGGCATTGAAGATGAAACGTGGCTGGGTCTTTCAGCATGACAATGATCCCAAACACACCGCCCGGGCAACGAAGGAGTGGCTTCGTAAGAAGCATTTCAAGGTCCTGGAGTGGCCTAGCCAGTCTCCAGATCTCAACCCCATAGAAAATATTTGGAGGGAGTTGAAAGTCTGTGTTGCCCAGCGACAGCCCCAAAACATCACTGCTCTAGAGGAGATCTGCATGGAGGAATGGGCCAAAATACCAGCAACAGTGTGTGAAAACCTTGTGAAGACATACAGAAAACGTTTGACCTGTGTCATTGCCAACAAAGGGTATATAACAAAGTATTGAGAAACTTTTGTTATTGACCAAATACTTATTTTCCACCATAAATTGCAAATAAATTCATTAAAAATCCTACAATGTGATTTTCTGGATTTTTTTCTCTCATTTTGTCTGTCATAGTTGACGTGTACCTATGATGAAAATTACAGGCCTCTCTTATCTTTTTAAGTGGGAGAACTTGCACAATTGGTGGCTGACTAAATACTTTTTTTCCCCCACTGTATGTAACGAATTCCATTTGGAAGGTAACCTAGCCAACCTTGTAGACCAGGACTAGAGTGTGTATGTCTCTGAGGAGTATTCAGTAGTGGTTACTATGGTGGAAACATACCAAATTACCCGTTACTGAGATCACACTCATGAGGTGATACCCATCAGTGATGTGGAGTTAACCCAGTGAGAGATGTTAATGACATGTCAAACACGTTCTGAATGTAGCCAACGCCCAGTGAGAGATGTTAATGACATGTCAAACACGTTCTGAATGTAGCCAACGCCCAGTGAGAGATGTTAATGACATGTCAAACACGTTCTGAATGTAGCCAACGCCCAGTGAGAGATGTTAATGACATGTCAAACACGTTCTGAATGTAGCCAACGCCCAGTGAGAGATGTTAATGACATGTCAAACACGTTCTGAATGTAGCCAACGCCCAGTGAGAGATGTTAATGACATGTCAAACACGTTCTGAATGTAGCCAACGCCCAGTGAGAGATGTTAATGACATGTCAAACACGTTCTGAATGTAGCCAACGCCCAGTGAGAGATGTTAATGACATGTCAAACACGTTCTGAATGTAGCCAACGCCCAGTGAGAGATGTTAATGACATGTCAAACACGTTCTGAATGTAGCCAACGCCCAGTGAGAGATGTTAATGACATGTCAAACACGTTCTGAATGTAGCCAACGCCCAGTGAGAGATGTTAATGACATGTCAAACACGTTCTGAATGTAGCCAACTGAAAAAAAATGGTGTTGACCAAAAATGATTCTTCTTCTATTTTGAGTAGGTAAACTAATAACATTTTACTTAAAAAAGCAAAGTTGTAGCAATGCAGATAAATCAATGCAAACTGTTGCCTTCCTTTTTAATAGTAGATCGAATACATCATTTATGAAAGTGTAACTACAGTCAAAGGAATTTAGTCAACTGGTCTGTTTTTTACGTTTTCAAAGTTTTTAAATGGTTGCAAAGTGTTGTTGCTCTTCAGGTAATTATATTCCATTGTGTGTAAGATCTTTCCATCTCCACTTCTGCTTTCCTTCAAAAGAAAAATAAGTGTTTTATTTCACAGGACTTCCTGGTAAAATGAAAGTGTAATAAACTGTCCCACAGCGTGTTGAAGAAGAGATCCCTCCCTCACCTCGGGGGGTTCCCCTGAAACCTGAAGAGCCCTGGAAACATGTTACAATAAGGACTGCATCCCAAATGGCACCCTATTCCCTATATAGTGCACTACTTTAGACCAGAGAATGGCAACCTATTCCCTATATAGTGCACTACTTTAGACCAGAGAATGGCACCCTATTCCCTATATAATGCACTACTTTAGACCAGAGAATGGCACCCTATTCCCTATATAGTGCACTACTTTAGACCAGAGAATGGCACCCTATTCCCTATATAGTGCACTACTTTAGACCAGAGAATGGCACCCTATTCCCTATATATAGTGCACTACTTTAGACCAGAGAATGGCACCCTATTCCCTATATAGTGCACTACTTTAGACCAGAGAATGGCACCCTATTCCCTATATAGTGCACTACTTTAGACCAGAGAATGGCACCCTATTCCCTATATAGTGCACTACTTTAGACCAGAGAATGGCACCCTATTCCCTACATTGTGCATTACTTTAGACCAGAGAATGGCAGACTAGACTGCTTTTGTCACTGTCTAGGGAATAGGGTGCCATTTGGACAAAGCTCACAGCTGGTTCTGATGTACATAGGTCCCACTATAGCAGCTCACAGCTGGTTCTGATGTACATAGGTCCCACTATAGCAGCTCACAGCTGGTTCTGATGTACATAGGTCCCACTATAGCAGCTCACAGCTGGTTCTGATGTACATAGGTCCCACTATAGCAGCTCACAGCTGGTTCTGATGTACATAGGTCCCACTATAGCCCACCACCGCTGCTGCTCTGCTGAGAGAGAATCAATGTATTCCACATGGTGCCGGTGCCGTCCCCGTCTGTCTCGTCCAGAACCACTGTAGCATCTCATTCAGGGCAGGAATTCATCTGTCTGCTCTGTAGCACACATCTTAAACCACTTAACCTCACTTACTGGCATTCTGAAATGGTGCTGTGGTGATTCCTTCCAAGAGAGGCGTGGGACACTCCTAGAGGTGTGGAGTGTTCTGGAGTCCACCCCATTGGTCCTCAGGCATTTATTTATTTATTTTTTATTTCACCTTTATTTAACCAGATTAAGACAGTTGAGAACAAGTTCTCATTTACAACTGCGACCTGGCCAAGATAAAGCAAAGCAGTGCGATAAAAACAACAACACAGATTTACATATGGGGTAAAACAAAACAAAGTCAAAAATAAAACAGAAATACATATATATACAGTGTGTGCAAATGTAGTAAGTTATGGAGGTAAGGCAATAAATAGGCCATAGTGCAAAATAGTTACAATTTAGTATTAACACTGGAATGATAGATGTGCAAGAGATGATGTGCAAATAGAGATACTGGGGTGCAAATGAGCAAAATAAATAACAATATGGGGATGAGGTAGTTGGGCGGGCTAATTTCAGATGGGCTGTGTACAGGTGCAGTGATCGGTAAGGTGCTCTGACAACTGATGCTTAAAGTTAGTGAGGGAGATAAGAGTCTCCAGCCATTCTGTTGCATCACAAATGGCACTCTATTGGACTTGGGAGAAACAGCCCTATCTAAAGGACTTGGGAGAAACAGCCCTATCTAAAGGACTTGGGAGAAACAGCCCTATCTAAAGGACTTGGGAGAAACAGCCCTATCTAAAGGACTTGGGAGAAACAGCCCTATCTAAAGGACTTGGGAGAAACAGCCCTATCTAAAGGACTTGGGAGAAACAGCCCTATCTAAAGTAGTGCACTATAATGGGGATAAGGTGCCATTTGGGACAGAGCCTTAGAGCAATCTGAATGTGATTGTTATTCCAGGTTCCGTTGTTCTTCATGTGTGTTTTGTGTTTTAGCTTGAGAGTGTGCATGTCGAATTGTTAGACAACAGATCAATACTCAAAAGATGTGGGAGGACAATTGGGAGGTATGCAACATAGGAGAAATACATGCACTGATTTATTGAACTGAGACAGTTACTGGTTTTCTGATATTTCCCTCTGCATTCGGCCTTTGAGCATTTTGTTATGTATATGGTGTGGATGAGTGTGTGTGTGTTTCCACTAGGTCTACTGTAGATGCCTTCCTCTGGCTCTTCCTCTGACAGCTCCACTCTGCAGCAGCTCCTCTGTCTCTCCTGGAACACTGATTGAGTGTAATAGAATGTGAAGCTTAGTTCTGTTGTGTGTTCCAGAGATGGACACCGGCAGGGATAATAGTGGTAGAGGGAGAGATGGACACCGGCAGGGATAACAGTGGTAGAGGGAGAGATGGACACCGGCAGGGATAACAGTGGTAGAGGGAGAGATGGACACCGGCAGGGATAACAGTGGTAGGAGGGAGAGATGGACACCGGCAGGGTTAACAGTGGTAGAGGAAGAGATGGACACCGGCAGGGATAACAGTGGTAGAGGGAGAGATGGATACCGGCAGGGATAACAGTGGTAGAGGGAGAGATGGACACCGGCAGGGATAACAGTGGTAGAGGGAGAGATGGGCACCGGCAGGGATAACAGTGGTAGAGGGAGAGATGGGAAATGGCAGGGATAACAGTGGTAGAGGGAGAGATGGATACCGGCAGGGATAATAGTGGTATAGGGAGAGATGGACTCACGGCAGGATAACAGGTAGAGGGAGAGATGGACACCGGCAGGGATAACAGTGGTAGAGGGAGAGATGGACACCGGCAGGGATAACAGTGGTAGAGGGAGAGATGGACACCGGCAGGGATAACAGTGGTGGAGGGAGAGATGGACACCGGCAGGGATAACAGTGGTAGAGGGAGAGATGGGCACCGGCAGGGATAACAGTGGTAGAGGGAGAGATGGACACCGGCAGGGATAACAGTGGTGGAGGGAGAGATGGACCACCGGCAGGGATTAACAGTGGTAGAGGGAGAGATGGACACCCGGCAGGGATAACAGTGGTAGAGGGAGAGATGGACACCGGCAGGGATAACAGTGGTAGAGGGGAGAGATGGGACACCGGCAGGGATAACAGTGGTAGAGGGAGAGATGGACACTGGCAGGGATAACAGTGGTAGAGGGAGAGATGGGACACCGGCAGGGATAACAGTGGTAGAGGGAGAGATGGGACCTGGCAGGGATAACAGTGGTAGAGGGAGAGATGGACACCGGCAGGGATAACAGTGGTAGAGGGAGAGATGGACACCGGCGGCAGGGATAACAGTGGTAGAGGGAGAGATGGACACCGGCAGGGATAACAGTGGTAGAGGGAGAGATGGGACACCGGCAGGGATAACAGTGGTAGAGGGAGAGATGGACACCGGCAGGGATAACAGTGGTAGAGGGAGAGATGGGACACCGGCAGGGATAACAGTGGTAGAGGGAGAGATGGACACCGGCAGGGATAACAGTGGTAGAGGGAGAGATGGACACCGGCAGGGGATAACAGTGGTAGAGGGAGAGATGGACACCGGCAGGGATAACAGTGGTAGAGGGAGAGATGGACACCGGCAGGGGATAACAGTGGTAGAGGGAGAGATGGGACACCGGCAGGGATAACAGTGGTAGAGGGAGATGACGGCAGGAACAGGAGATGGACACCGGCAGGGATAACAGTGGTAGAGGGAGAGATGGACACTCGGCAGGGATAACAGTGGTAGAGGGAGAGATGGACAACCGGCAGGGATAACAGTGGTAGAGGGAGAGATGGACACCGGCAGGGATAACAGTGGTAGAGGGAGAGATGGACACCGGCAGGGATAACAGTGGTAGAGGGAGAGATGGACACCGGCAGGGATAACAGTGGTAGAGGGAGAGATGGGCACCAGGCAGGGATAACAGTGGTAGAGGAGAGATGGTACCTGGCAGGGATAACAGTGGTGAGAGGGAGAGATGGACACCGCAGGGATAACAGTTGGTAGAGGGAGAGATGACACCGGCAGGGATACAGTGGTAGAGGAGAGATGGACAACCGGCAGGGATAAAAGTGGTAGAGGGGAGATAGGGCACCGCAGGGATAACAGTGGATAGAGGGAGAGATGGTTACCGGCAGGGATAACTAGTGGTGTGAGGGGAGAGATGGACACCGGCAGGGGATAACAGTGTAGAGGGAGAGATTGGCACCGCTGGGATAACAGTGGTAGAGGGAGAGATGGACACCCGGCAGGGATAACGTGTGGTAAGGGAGAGATGGACACCGAGCAGGGTTAACTAGTGGGTAGGAGGGAGAGATGGGCACCGGCAGGGATAACAGTGGTAGAGGAGAGATGGTACACCGGCAGGGGATAACAGTGGGTTAGAGGGAGAGCTTGGACACCTGGCAGGATAACAGTGTGAGAGGGAGAGGATGGACACCGGCAGGATAACAGTGGTAGAGGGAGAGGATGGGCACCTGGGCAGGGGATAACAGTGGTTAGAGGGAGAGATGGACACCACCGGCAGGGATAACAGTGGTAGAGGGGAGAGATGGACAACCGCAGGGATAACAGTGGTAGAGGGAGAGATGGACACCGGCAGGGATAACAGTGGTGGAGGGAGAGATGGACACCGGCAGGGATAACAGTGGTAGAGGGAGAGATGGACACCGGCAGGGATAAAACAGTAGAGGGAGAGATGGACACACCGGCAGGGATAACAGTGGTAGAGGGAGAGATGGACACCGGCAGGGATAACAGTGGTAGAGGGAGAGATGGACACCGGCAGGATAACATGTGGTAGAGGGAGAGATGGACACCGGCAGGGATAACAGTGGTAGAGGGAGAGATGGACACCGGCAGGGATAACAGTGGTAGAGGGAGAGATGGACACCGGCAGGGATAACAGTGGTAGAGGGAGAGATGGACACCGGCAGGGATAACAGCATGGGTAGATGGAGAGATGGACACCCGGCAGGGATAACAGTGGTAGAGGGAGAGATGGACACCGGCAGGGATAACAGTGGTAGAGGGGAGAGATGGACACCGGCAGGGATAACAGTGGTTAAGAGGGAGAGATGGGACACGGCAGGGATAACATGTGGTAGAGGGAGAGATGGACACCGGCAGGATAACAGTGGTAGAGGGAGAGATGGACACCGGCAGGGATAACAGTGGTAGAGGGAGAGATGGACACCTTGCAGGGATAACAGTGGTGGAGGGAGAGATGGACACCGGCAGGGATAACAGTGGTAGAGGGGAGAGATGGACACCGGCAGGGATAACAGTGGTAGAGGGAGAGATGGACACCGGCAGGGATAACATTGGTAGAGGGAGAGATGGGACACCTAGCAGGGATAACAGTGGTAGAGGGAGAGATGGACACCGGCAGGGATAACAGTGGTAGAGGGAGAGATGGGACACCGGCAGGGATAACAGTGGTAGAGGGAGAGATGGACACCGGCAGGGATAACAGTGGTAGAGGGAGAGATGGACACCTGGCAGGGATAACAGTGGTAGAGGGAGAGATGGACACCGGCAGGGATAACAGTGGTAGAGGGAAGAGATGGGACCAGGCAGGGATAATCAGTGGTAGAGGGAGAGATGGACACCGGCAGGGATAACAGTGGTAGAGGGAGAGATGGACACCGGCAGGGATAACAGTGGTAGAGGGAGAGATGGACACCGGCAGGGATAACAGTGGTAGAGGGAGAGATGGACACCGGCAGGGATAAACAGTGGTAGAGGGAGAGATGGACACCGGCAGGGATAACAGTGGTAGGGAGAGATGGACACCGGCAGGGATAACAGTGGTAGGAGGGAGAGATGGACACCGGCAGGGATAACAGTGGTAGAGGGAGAGATGGACACCAGGCAGGGATAACAGTGGTAGAGGGAGAGATGGACACCGGCAGGGATAACAGTGGTAGAGGGAGAGATGGGACCTGGCAGGGATAACAGTGGTAGAGGGAGAGATGGACACCGGCAGGGATAACAGTGGTAGAGGGAGAGATGGACACCGGCAGGGATAACAGTGTAGAGGGAGAGATGGACACCGGCAGGGATAACAGTGGTAGAGGGAGAGATGGACCCGGCAGGGATAACAGGGATAACAGTGGTAGAGGGAGAGATGGACACCGGCAGGGATAACAGTGGTAGAGGGAGAGATGGGACCTGGCAGGGATAACAGTGGTAGAGGGAGAGATGGACACCGGCAGGGATAACAGTGGTAGAGGGAGAGATGGACACCGGCAGGGATAACAGTGGTAGAGGGAGAGATGGACACCGGCAGGGATAACAGTGGTAGAGGGAGAGATGGACACCGGCAGGGATAACAGTGGTAGAGGGAGAGATGGACACCGGCAGGGATAACAGTGGTAGAGGGAGAGATGGTCACCGGCAGGGATAACAGTGGTAGAGGGAGAGATGGGACCCGGCAGGGATAACAGTGGTAGAGGGAGAGATGGACACCGGCAGGGATAACAGTGGTAGAGGGAGAGATGGACACCGGCAGGGATAACAGTGGTAGAGGGAGAGATGGACACCGGCAGGGATAACAGTGGTAGAGGGAGAGATGGACACCGGCAGGGATAACAGTGGTAGAGGGAGAGATGGACACCGGCAGGGATAACAGTGGTAGGAGGGAGAGATGGACACCGGCAGGGATAACAGTGGTAGAGGGAGAGATGGGACCTGGCAGGGATAACAGTGGTAGAGGGAGAGATGGACACCGACAGGGATAACAGTGGTAGAGGGAGAGATGGACACCGGCAGGGATAACATTGGTGGAGGGAGAGATGGACTCGGCAGGGATAACAGTGGTGAGGGAGAGATGGACACCGGCAGGGATAACAGTGTAGAGGGAGAGATGGACACCGGCAGGGATAACAGTGGTGGAGGGAGAGATGGGCACCGGCAGGGATAACAGTGGTAGAGGGAGAGATGGACACCGGCAGGGATAACAGTGGTAGAGGGAGAGATGGGCACCGGCAGGGATAACAGTGGTAGAGGGAGAGATGGACACCGGCAGGGATAACAGTGGTAGAGGGAGAGATGGGACCTGGCAGGGATAACAGTGGTAGAGGGAGAGATGGACACCGGCAGGGATAACAGTGGTAGAGGGAGAGATGGACACCGGCAGGGATACAGTGGTAGATGGGAGAGATGGGACACCGGCAGGGATAACAGTGGTGAGGGAGAGATGGCAACCGGCAGGGATAACAGTGGTAGGAGGGAGAGATGGACTACCGGCAGGGATAACAGTGGTAGAGGGAGAGATGGACACCGGCAGGATAACAGTGGTAGAGGGAGAGATGGACACCGGCAGGGATAACAGTGGGTAGAGGGAGAAGATGGGACACCAGGCAGGGATAACAGTGGTGAGGGAGAGATGGACACCGGCAGGGGATAACAGTGGTAGGAGGGAGAGATGGGACCAGGCAGGGATAACAGTGGTAGAGGGAGAGATGGACACCGGAATGGGATAACAGTGGTGGAGGGAGAGGATGGACACCGGCAGGGATAACAGTGGTGGAAGGGAGAGATGGACGACCGGCATGGATAACAGTGGGTAGAGGAGAGATGGACAACCGCAGGGCAAGTGGGGAGAGATGGACAGTGGATAGGGTAGAGGGATAGATGGACACCGGCAGGGATAACAGTGGTAGAGGGAGAGATGGGACACCGGCAGGGATAACAGTGGTAGAGGGAGAGATGGACCGGCAGGGATAACAGTGGTAGAGGGAGAGATGGACACCGGCAGGGATAACAGTGGTAGAGGGAGAGATGGACACCGGCAGGGATAACAGTGGTAGAGGGAGAGATGGACACCGGCAGGGATAACAGTGGTAGAGGGAGAGATGGACACCGGCAGGGATAACAGTGGTAGAGGGAGAGATGGACACCGGCAGGGATAACAGTGGTAGAGGGAGAGATGGACACCGGCAGGGATAACAGTGGTAGAGGGAGAGATGGACACGGCAGGGATAACAGTGGTAGAGGGAGAGATGGACACGGCAGGGATAACAGTGGTAGAGGGAGAGATGGACACCGGCAGGGATAACAGTGGTAGAGGGAGAGATGGACACCGGCAGGGATAACAGTGGTAGAGGGAGAGATGGGACACCGGCAGGGATAACAGTGGTAGAGGGAGAGATGGACACCGCAGGGATAACAGTGGTAGAGGGAGAGATGGACACCGCAGGGATAACAGTGGTAGAGGGAGAGATGGACACCGGCAGGGATAACAGTGGTAGAGGGAGAGATGGACACCGGCAGGGATAACAGTGGTGGAGGGAGAGATGGACACCGGCAGGGATAACAGTGGTAGAGGGAGAGATGGGACCTGGCAGGGATAACAGTGGTAGAGGGAGAGATGGACACCGGCAGGGATAACAGTGGTAGAGGGAGAGATGGACACCGGCAGGGATAACAGTGGTAGAGGGAGAGATGGACACCGGCAGGGATAACAGTGGTAGAGGGAGAGATGGGACCTGGCAGGGATAACAGTGGTAGAGGGAGAGATGGACACCGGCAGGGATAACAGTGGTAGAGGGAGAGATGGGACACCGGCAGGGATAACAGTGGTAGAGGGAGAGATGGACACCGGCAGGGATAACAGTGGTGGAGGGAGAGATGGGCACCGGCAGGGATAACAGTGGTGGAGGGAGAGATGGACACCTGGCAGGATAACAGTGGTAGAGGGAGAGATGGACACGCAGCAGGGATAACAGTGGTAGAGGGAGAGATGGACACCGGCAGGGATAACAGTGGTAGGGAGGGAGAGATGGACACCGGCAGGGATAACAGTGGTAGGGAGAGATGGACACCGGCAGGGATAACAGTGGTAGAGAGGGAGAGAAGGACACCGGCAGGGATAACAGTGGTAGAGGGAGAGATGGACACCGGCAGGGATAACAGTGGTAGAGGGAGAGATGGACACCTCGGCAGGGATAACAGTGGTAGAAGGGAGAGATGGACACCGGCAGGGATAACAGTGGTAGAGGGAGAGATGGGACACCGGCAGGGATAACAGTGGTAGAGGGAGAGATGGAGATGGCAGGATAACATGGTAGAGAGGAGAGATGGACACCGGCAGGACAGTGGTAAGGGAGAAGATGGGACCTGCAGGGATAACAGTGGTAGAGGGAGAGATGGACACCGGGCAGGGATAAACAGTGGTGAGAGGAGAGATGGGCACCGGCAGGGATAACAGTGGTAGAGGGAGAGATGGACCACCCGGCAGGGATAACAGTGGTAGAGGGAGAGATGGGACACCGGCAGGGATAACAGTGGTAGAGGGAGAGATGGGCACCGGCAGGGATAACAGTGGTGAGGGAGAGATGGACACCGGCAGGGATAACAGTGGTAGAGGAGATGACCGGAGGGGATAACAGTGAGAGGGAGAGATGGACACCGGCAGGGATAACAGTGTAGAGGGAGAGATGGGACACCGGCAGGGATAACAGTGGTGAGGGAGAGATGGACACCGGCAGGGATAACAGTGGTAGAGGGAGAGATGGACACGGCAGGGATAACAGTGGTAGAGGGAGAGATGGACACCGGCAGGGATAACAGTGGTAGAGGGAGAGATGGACACCGGCAGGGATAACAGTGGTAGAGGGGAGAGATGGACACCGGCAGGGATAACAGTGGTAGAGGGAGAGATGGACACCGGCAGGGATAACAGTGGTGGAGGAGAGATGGACACCGGCAGGGATAACAGTGGTAGAGGGAGAGATGGACACCGGCAGGGATAACAGTGGTAGAGGGAGAGATGGACACCTGGCAGGGATAACAGTGGTAGAGGGAGAGATGGACACCGGCAGGGATAACAGTGGTAGAGGGAGAGATGGGTCACCGCAGGGATAACAGTGGTAGAGGGAGAGATGGACACCGGCAGGGATAACAGTGGTAGAGGAGAGATGGACCGGCAGGGATAACAGTTGGTAGAGGGAGAGATGGACACCGGCAGGATAACAGTGGTAGAGGGAGAGATGGACACCGGCAGGGATAACAGTGGTAGAGGGAGAGATGGACACCGCAGGGATAACAGTGGTGGAGGGAGAGATGGACACCGGCAGGGATAACAGTGGTAGAGGGAGAGATGGGACACCGGGCAGGGATAACAGTGGTAGAGGGAGAGATGGGACACCGGCAGGGATAACATGGTAGAGGAGAGATGGGACACCGGCAGGGATAACAGTGGTAGAGGGAGAGATGGGCACCGGCAGGGATAACAGTGGTAGAGGGAGAGATGGACATCGGCATGGATAACATTGGTGCGGGAGAGATGGACACCGGCAGGGATAACAGTGGTGGAGGGAGAGATGGACACCGGCAGGGATAACAGTGGTAGAGGAGAGATGGAACACCGGCAGGGATAACAGTGGTAGAGGGAGAGATGGACACCGGCAGGGATAACAGTGGTAGAGGGAGAGATGGACACCGGCAGGGATAACAGTGGTAGAGGGAGAGATGGACACACCGGCAGGGATAACAGTGGTAGAGGGAGAGATGGACACCGGCAGGGATAACAGTGGTAGAGGGAGAGATGGACACCGGCAGGGATAACAGTGGTAGAGGGAGAGATGGACACCGGCAGGGATAACAGTGGTAGAGGGAGAGATGGGACACCGGCAGGGATAACAGTGGTAAGAGAGATGATGGACACCGGCAGGGATAACAGTGGTAGAGGGAGAGATGGACACCGGCAGGGATAACAGTGGTAGAGGGAGAGATGGACACCGGCAGGGATAACAGTGGTAGAGGGAGAGATGGACACCGGCAGGGATAACAGTGGTAGAGGGAGAGATGGACACCGGCAGGGATAACAGTGGTAGAGGGAGAGATGGACACCGGCAGGGATAACAGTGGTGGAGGGAGAGATGGGACACCGGCAGGGATAACAGTGGTGAGGGAGAGATGGACACCGGCAGGGATAACCAGTGGTAGAGGGAGAGATGGACACCGGCCAGGATAACAGTGGTAGAGGGAGAGATGGACACCGGCAGGGATAACAGTGGTAGAGGGAGAGATGGACACACCGGCAGGATAACAGTGGTAGAGTAAGGGAGAGATGGACACCGGCAGGGATAACAGTGGTAGAGGAGAGAGAGATGGACACCGGCAGGGATAACAGTGGTAGAGGGAGAGATGGACACCGGCAGGGATAACAGTGGTAGAGGGAGAGATGGACACCGGCAGGGATAACAGTGGTAGAGGGAGAGATGGACACCGGCAGGGATAACATTGGTAGAGGGTAGAGAGATGGACAACCGGCAGGGATAACAGTGGTAGAGGGAGAGATGGACACCGGCAGGGATAACAGTGGTAGAGGGAAGAAAGATGGGACACCGGCAGGGATAACAGTGGTAGAGGGAGAGTTGGATACCGGCAGGGATAACAGTGGTAGGAGAGATGGGCACCGGCAGGGATAACAGTGGTAGAGGGAGAGATGGACACCGGCAGGGATAACAGTGGTAGAGGGAGAGATGGACACCGGCAGGGATAACAGTGGTAGAGGGAGAGATGGACACCGGCAGGGATAACAGTGGTGGAGGGAGAGATGGGCACCGGCAGGGATAACAGTGGTAGAGGGAGAGAGATGGACACAACCGGCAGGGATAACATTGGTAGGGGAGAGATGGACACCGGCAGGGATAACAGTGGTGGAGGGAGAGATGGACACCGGCAGGGATAACAGTGGTAGAGGGAGAGATGGACACCGGCAGGGATAACAGTGGTAGAGGGAGAGATGGGACCTGGCAGGGATAACAGTGGTAGGAGGGAGAGATGGACACCGGCAGGGATAACAGTGGTAGAGGAGGATGGACACCGGCAGGGATAACAGTGGTAGAGGGAGAGATGGACACCGGCAGGGATAACAGTGGTAGAGGGAGAGATGGGACACCGGCAGGGATAACAGTGGTGGAGGGAGAGATGGACACCGGCAGGGATAACAGTGGTAGAGGGAGAGATGGACACCGGCAGGGATAACAGTGGTAGAGGGAGAGATGGACAACCGGCAGGGATAACAGTGGTAGAGGGAGAGATGGACACTGGCAGGGATAACAGTGGTAGAGGGAGAGATGGACACCGGCAGGGATAACAGTGGTAGAGGGAGAGATGGACACCGGCAGGATAACAGTGGTAGAGGGAGAGATGGACACCGGCAGGGATAACAGTGGTAGAGGAGAGATGGACACCGGCAGGGATAACAGTGGTAGGGAGAGATGGACACCTGGCAGGGATAACAGTGGTAGAGGGAGAGATGGACACCGGCAGGGATAACAGTGGTAGAGGGAGAGATGGACACCGGCAGGGATAACAGTGGTGGAGGGAGAGATGGACACCGGCAGGGATAACAGTGGTGGAGGGAGAGATGGACAACCGGCAGGGATAACAGTGGTAGAGGAGAGATGGACACCGGCAGGGATAACAGTGGTAAGAGGGGAGAGATGGACACCGGCAGGGATAACAGTGGTAGAGGGAGAGATGGACACCGGCAGGGATAACAGTGGTAGAGGGGAGATGGGCACCGGCAGGGATAACAGTGGTAGAGGGAGAGATGGACACCCGCAGGGATAACAGTGGTAGAGGGAGAGAGGACACCGGCAGGGATAACAGTGGTAGAGGGAGAGATGGGACACCGGCAGGGATAACAGTGGTAGAGGGAGAGATGGACACCGGCAGGGATAACAGTGGTAGAGGGAGAGATGGACACCGGCAGGGATAACAGTGGTAGAGGGAGAGATGGACACCGGCAGGGATAACAGTGGTGAGGGAGAGATGGACACCGGCAGGGATAACAGTGGTATGAGGGAGAGATGGACACCGGCAGGGATAACAGTGGTAGGGAGGGAGAGATGGACACCGGCAGGGATAACAGTGTAGAGGGAGAGATGGACACCGGCAGGGATAACAGTGGTAGAGGGAGAGATGGACACACCGGCAGGGATAACAGTGGTAGAGGGAGATGGACACCGGCAGGGATAACAGTGGTAGAGGGAGAGATGGACACCGGCAGGGATAACAGTGGTTAGAGGGAGAGATGGACACCGGCAGGGATAACAGTGGTAGAGGGAAGAGATGGGACACCGGCAGGGATAAACAGGTGGTAGAGGGAGAGATGGGACACAACCGGCAGGGATAACAGTGGTAGAGGGGAGAGTGGGACCGGCAGGGATAACAGTGGTGGAGGGAGAGATGGACCGGCAGGGATAACAGTGGTAGGAGAGATTGGACACCGGCAGGGATAACAGTGGTAGAGGGAGAGATGGACACCAGGCAGGGATAACAGTGGTAGAGGGAGAGATGGACACCGGCAGGGATAACAGTGGTAGAGGGAGAGATGGACACCGGCAGGGATAACAGTGGTGGTAGAGGGAGAGATGGACACCGGCAGGGATAACAGTGGTAGAGGGAGAGATGGGACACCGGCAGGGATAACATGGTAGAGGGAGAGATGGACACCGGCAGGGATAACAGTGGTAGAGGGAGAGATGGACACCGGCAGGATAACAGTGGTAGAGGAGAGATGGACACCGGCAGGGATAACAGTGGTAGAGGAGAGATGGACACCGGCAGGGATAACAGTGGGTAGAGGGAGAGATGGACACCGGCAGGGATAACAGTGGTAGAGGGAGAGATGGACACCGGCCAGGGATAACAGTGGTGTAGGGAGAGATGGACACGGCAGGGATAACAGTGGTAGAGGAGAGATGGGACACCGGCAGGGATAACAGTGGTAGAGGGAGAGATGGACACTAGCAGGGATAACAGTGGTAGAGGGAGAGATGGACACCGGCAGGGATAACAGTGGTAGAGTGAGAGATGGACACCGGCAGGGATAACAGTGGTAGAGGGAGAGATGGACACCGGCAGGGATAACAGTGGTAGAAGGGAGAGATGGACACCGGGCAGGGATAACAGTGGTAGAGGGAGAGATGGACACAGGCAGGGGATAACAGTGGTTAGAGGGACGAGATGGACACCTGCAGGATAACAGTGGTGGAGGGAGAGATGGACACCGGCAGGGATAAACAGTGGTAGAGGGAGAGATGGACACCGGCAGGGATAACAGTGGTGGAGGGAGAGATGGACACCGGCAGGGATAACAGTGGTAGAGGGAGAGATGGGACACCGGCAGGGATAACACAGTGGTAGAGGGAGAGAATGGGACCAACCGGCAGGGATAACAGTGGTAGAGGGAGAGAATGGACACCGGCAGGGATAACAGTGGTAGAGGGAGAGATGGACACCGGCAGGGATAACAGTGGTAGAGGAGAGAGATGGACACCGCAGGGATAACAGGTGGTAGAGGGAGAGATGGACACCGGCAGGGATAACAGTGGTAGAGGGAGAGATGGGACACCGGCAGGGATAACAGTGGAGGAGAGGGAGAGATGGGACACCGGCAGGGATAACAGTGGTGGAGAGGGAGAGATGGACACCGGCAGGGATAACAGTGGTAGAGGGAGAGATGGACACCGGCAGGGATAACAGTGGTAGAGAGGGAGATGGCACCGGCAGGGATAACAGTGGTAGAGGGAGAGATGGACACCGGCAGGGATAACAGTGGTGGAGGGAGAGATGGGACACCGGCAGGGATAACAGTGGTAGAGGGAGATGGACACCGGCAGGGATAACAGTGGTAGGAGGAGAGATGGACACCGTCCAGGGATAAACAGTGGTAGAGGATGATATGGACAACGGACAGGGATAACCAGTGGTAGATGGAGAGCATGGACACCGGCATAGATAACATTGGTACGGAGGGAAAGATGGACACCGGCAGGGATAACAAGTGGAGAGGGAGAGATGTACACCGGCAGGGATAACAGTGGTAGGAGGAGATATGGTACACGGCAGGGATAACAGTGGTTAGAGGGAGAGATGGGACACCTGGCAGGGATAACAGTGGTAGAGGGGAGAGATGGACACCGGCAGGGGATTAACAGTGGTAGAGGGAGAGATGGGCACCGGCAGGGATAAACAGTGGTAGAGGGAGAGATGGGACACAGCAGGGATAACAGTGGTAGAGGGAGAGATGGAACCGGCAGGGATAACAGTGGTAGAGGGAGAGATGGACACCGGCAGGGATAACAGTGGTAGAGGGAGAGATGGACACCGGCAGGGATAACAGTGGTAGAGGGAGAGATGGACACCGGCAGGGATAACAGTGGTAGAGGGAGAGATGGCAGGGATAACAGTGTGGTAGGGGAAGATGGACCACCGGCAGGGATAACAGTGGTGAGAGAGGAGAGATGGACACCGGCAGGGATAACAGTGGTAGAGGGAGAGATGGACACCGGCAGGGATACAGTGGTAGAGGGAGAGATGGACACCGGCAGGGATAACAGTGGTAGAGGGAGATGGACACCGGCAGGGATAACAGTGGTAGAGGGAGAGATGGACACCGGCAGGGATAACAGTTGGTAGAGGGAGAGATGGACAACCGGCAGGGATAACAGTGGTAGAGGGAGAGATGGACACCCGGCAGGGATAACAGTGGTAGAGGGAGAGATGGACAACCGGCAGGGATAACAGTGGTAGAGGGAGAGATGGACACCGGCAGGGATAACAGTGGTAGAGAGAGATTGGACACCGGCAGGGATAACAGTGGTAGAGGGAGAGATGGACACCGGCAGGGATAACAGTGGTAGAGGGAGAGATGGACACCCGGCCAGGGATAACAGTGGTGGAGGGAGAGATGGGACACGGCAGGGATAACAGTGGTAGAGGGAGAGATGGACACCCGGGCAGGGATAAACAGTGGTAGAGGGAGAGATGGGAACCTGGCAGGGATAACAGTGGTAGAGGGAGAGATGGACACCGGCAGGGATAACAGTGGTAGGAGGAGAGATGGACACGGACAGGGTTAACAGTGGTAGAGGGGAGAGATGGACACCGGCAGGGATAACAGTGGTAGAGGGAGAGATGGACACCGGGCAGGGATAACAGTGGTAGAGGGAGAGATGGACACGGCAGGGATAACAGTGGTAGAGGGAGAGATGGACACCGGCAGGGATAACAGTGGTAGAGGGGAGAGATGGACACCGACAGGGATAACAGTGGTAGAGGGAGAGATGGACACCGGCAGGGATAACAGTGGTAGAGGGAGAGATGGACACGGCAGGGATAACAGTGGTAGAGGGAGAGATGGACACGGCAGGGATAACAGTGGTAGAGGGAGAGAGGGACCCGGCAGGGATAACAGTGGTCGAGGGAGAGATGGACACCGGCAGGGATAACAGTGGTAGAGGGAGAGATGGACACCGGCAGGGATAACAGTGGTAGAGGGAGAGATGGGACACCGGCAGGGATACAGTGGTAGAGGGAGAGATGGACACCGGCAGGGATAACAGTGGTAGAGGGAGAGATGGACACCGGCAGGGATAACAGTGGTGAGGGAGAGATGGACACCGGCAGGGATAACAGTGGTGAGGGAGAGATGGACACCGGCAGGGATAACAGTGGTAGAGGGAGAGATGGGCACCGCTGGCAGGGATAACAGTGGTAGGAGAGATGGACACCGGCAGGGATAACAGTGGTAGAGGGAGAGATGGACACCGGCAGGGATAACCAGTGGTAGAGGGAGAGATGGACACCGGCAGGGATAACAGTGGTAGGAGGGAGAGATGGACAGGCAGGGATAACAGTGGTAGAGGGAAGAGATGGACACGGCAGGATAACAGTGTAGAGGGAGAGATGGACACCGGCAGGATAACAGTGGTGGAGGGAGAGATGGACACCGGCAGGGATAACAGTGGTAGAGGGAGAGATGGGACCTGGCAGGGATAACAGTGGTAGAGGGAGAGATGGACACCGGCAGGGATAACAGTGGTAGAGGGAGAGATGGGACCTGGCAGGGATAACAGTGGTAGAGGGAGAGATGGACACCGGCAGGGATAACAGTGGTAGAGGGAGAGATGGGCACCGGCAGGGATAACAGTGGTAGAGGGAGAGATGGACACCGGCAGGGATAACAGTGGTAGAGGGAGAGATGGACACCGGCAGGGATAACAGTGGTAGGGAGAGATGGACACCGGCAGGGATAAACAGTGGTAGAGGGAGAGATGGACACCGGCAGGGATAACAGTGGTAGAGGGAAGAGATGGACACCGGCAGGGATAACAGTGGTAGAGGGAGAGATGGACACCGGCAGGGATACACAGTGGTAGAGGGAGAGATGGACACCGGCAGGGATAACAGTGGTAGAGGGAGAGATGGACACCGGCAGGGATAACAGTGGTGGAGGGGAGAGATGGGACACCGGCAGGGATAACAGTGGTAGAGGGAGAGATGGGACCAGGCAGGGATAACAGTGGTAGAGGAGAGATGGACACCGGCAGGGATAACAGTGGTAGAGGAGAGATGGACACTGCAGGGATAACAGTGGTAGGGGAGAGATGGACACCGGCAGGATAACAGTGGTAGAGGGAGAGATGGACACCGGCAGGGATAACAGTGGTAGAGGGAGAGATGGACCCTGGCAGGGATAACAGTGGTAGAGGGAGAGATGGACACCGGCAGGGATAACAGTGGTAGAGGGAGAGAATGGAACCGGCAGGGATAACAGTGGTAGAGGGAGAGATGGACACCGGCAGGGATAACAGTGGTAGAGGAGAGATGGACACCGGGCAGGGATAACAGTGGTAGAGGGAGAGATGGACACCGGCAGGGATAAACCACGTGGTAGAAGGGAGAGATGGACCACGGCTGCTAGGATAACATTGGTAGGAGGGAGATGATGGGACACCGGCACGGGAAAACAGTGGTCGAGGGAGAGCGATGGGACACCCTCGGCAGGGATAACCAGTTGGTGGAGGGATGAGATGGACACTGGCAGGGAAGATAACAGTGGTAGAGGGAGAGATGGGACACCCGGCAAGGGATAACAGTGGTGGAGGGAGAGAATGGAACACCGGCAGGAGATATCCAGTGGTACGAAGGAGAGATGGGCACCTGGGCAGGGATAACCGTGGTAGAGGGAGAGACAGAGATGGACACAGGCAGGGGATAACAGTGGTAGAGGGGAGATGGACACCGGCAGGGAGAACCGTGGTGAGGGAGAGATGGACACCAGGCAGGGGATACAGTGGTTAGAGGGAGAGAACGGGAACCCCTGGCAGGGATAACAGTGGTAGAGGGAGAGATGGGCACCGGCAGGGATAACAGTGGTAGAGGGGAGCGATGGACACCGGCAGGGATAACAGTGGTAGAGGGAGAGATGGCACCCGGCAGGGATAACAGTGGTGGAGGGAGAGATGGACCACCGGCAGGGATAACAGTGGTAGAGGGAGAGATGGACACCGGCAGGGATAACAGTGGTAGAGGGAGAGATGGACACCGGCAGGGATAACAGTGGTAGAGGGAGAGATGGGACACCGGCAGGGATAACAGTGGTAGAGGGAGAGATGGACACCGGCAGGGATAACAGTGGTGAGGGAGAGATGGACACCGGCAGGGATAACAGTGGTAGGAGGGAGAGATGGACACCGGCAGGGATAACAGTGGTAGAGGGAGAGATGGACACCGGCAGGGATAACAGTGGTGGAGGGAGAGATGGACACCGGCAGGGATAACAGTGGTAGAGGGAGAGATGGACACCGGCAGGGATAACAGTGGTAGAGGGAGAGATGGACACCAGGCAGGGGATAACAGTGGTGGAGGGAGAGATGGACACCGGGCAGGGATAACAGTGGTGGAGGGAGAGATGGACACCGGCAGGGATAACAGTGGTAGAGGGAGAGATGGACGACCTGCAGGGATAACAGTGGTAGAGGGAGAGATGGGACACCGGCAGGGATAACAGTGGTAGAAGGGAGAGATGGGACACTGGCAGGGATAACAGTGGTAGAGGGAGAGATGGACACCTGCAGGGATAACAGTGGTAGAGGGAGAGATGGCCACCGGCAGGGATAACAGTGGTAGAGGGAGAGATGGACACCGGCAGGGGATAACAGTGGTAGAGGGAGAGATGGGACACCGGCAGGGATAACAGTGGTAGAGGGAGAGATGGACACCGGCAGGGATAACAGTGGTAGAGGGAGAGATGGGACCTGGCAGGGATAACAGTGGTAGAGGGAGAGATGGACACCGGCAGGGATAACAGTGGTAGGAGAGATGGACACCGGCAGGGATAACAGTGGTAGGAGGGAGAGATGGACACCGGCAGGGATAACAGTGGTAGGAGGAGAGATGGGACACCTGCAGGGATAACAGTGGTGAGAGGGAGAGATGGACACCGGCAGGGATAACAGTGGTAGAGGGAGAGATGGACACTTGCAGGGATAACAGTGGTAGAGGGAGAGATGGACACCGGCAGGGATAACAGTGGTAGAGGGAGAGATGGACACCGGCAGGGATAACAGTGGTAGAGGGAGAGATGGACACCGGCAGGGATAACAGTGGTAGAGGGAGAGATGGACACCGGCAGGGATAACAGTGGTAGAGGGAGAGATGGACACCGGCAGGGATAACAGTGGTAGAGGGAGAGATGGACACCGGCAGGGATAACAGTGGTAGAGGGAGAGATGGACACCGGCAGGGATAACAGTGGTAGAGGGAGAGATGGGACCTGGCAGGGATAACAGTGGTAGAGGGAGAGATGGGACCTGGCAGGGATAACAGTGGTAGAGGGAGAGAGATGGGCACCTGGCAGGGATAACAGTGGTAGAGGGAGAGATGGACACAGCAGGGATAACAGTGGTGGAGGGAGAGATGGACAACCGGCAGGGATAACAGTGGGTAGAGGGAGAGATGGGACACCTGGCAGGGATAACAGTGGTAGAGGGAGAGATGGGGCACCGGCAGGGATAACAGTGGGTAGAGGGAGAGATGGGACTCCGGCAGGGATAACAGTGGTAGAGGGAGAGATGGGACACCGGCAGGGATAACAGTGGTAGAGGGAGAGATGGACACCGTGCAGGGATAACAGTGGTAGAGGGAGAGATGGACACCGGCAGGGATAACAGTGGTAGAGGGAGAGATGGACACCGGCAGGGATAACAGTGGTAGAGGGAGAGATGGACACCGGCAGGGATAACAGTGGTAGAGGGAGAGATGGACACCGGCAGGGATAACAGTGGTAGGAGGGAGAGATGGGACACCGGCAGGGATAACAGTGGTAGAGGGAGAGATGGACACACCGGCAGGGATAACAGTGGTAGAGGGAGAGATGGACACCGGCAGGGATAACAGTGGTCGAGGGAGAGATGGGACACGGCAGGGATAACAGTGGTAGAGGGAGAGATGGACACCGGCAGGGATAACAGTGGTAGAGGGAGAGATGGACACCGGCAGGGATAACAGTGGTAGAGGAGAGATGGACACGGCAGGGATAACAGTGGTAGAGGGAGAGATGGGCACCGGCAGGGATAACAGTGGTAGAGGGAGAGATGGGACCTGGCAGGGATAACAGTGGTAGAGGGAGAGATGGATACCGGCAGGGATAACAGTGGTAGAGGGAGAGATGGGACCTGGCAGGGATAACAGTGGTAGAGGGAGAGATGGACACCGGCAGGGATAACAGTGGTAGAGGGAGAGATGGACACCGGCAGGGATAACAGTGGTAGAGGGAGAGATGGACACCGGCAGGGATAACAGTGTATTCGGATGGAGAGATGGGGACACCGCAGGATAACAGTGGTAGAGGGAGAGATGGGACACCGGCAGGATAACAGTGTAGAGGGAGAGATGGACATGGCAGGGATAACATGGTAGAGGGAGAGATGGGACACCGGCAGGGATAACAGTGGTAGGAGGGAGAGATGGACACCGGCAGGATAACAGTGGGGTAGAGGGAGAGATGGCAGCCGGCAAGGGATAACAGTGTAGAGGGAGAGAATGGGCACCGGCAGGGATAACAGTGGTAGAGGGAGATGGCCACCGGCAGGGATAACAGTGGTTAGAGGAGAGATGGGACACCGGCAGGGCTAACAGTGGTGAGGGAGATGATGGACACCGGCAGGGATAACAGTGGTAGAGGGAGAGATGGACGCACCGGCAGGGATAACAGTTGGTAGAGGGAGAGATGGACCACCGGCAGGAATAACAGTGGTGGGACGGAGAGAATGGGAATACCCCAAACACTACAGTGGTAGAGGGAGAGATGGGACACCGGGCAGGGATAACAGTGGTAGAGGGAGGAGATGGACACCTGCAGGGATAACAGTGGTGAGGGAGAGATGGACACCGGCAGGGATAACAGTGGTAGAAGGGGAGAGATGGGACACCGGCAGGGATAACAGTGGTAGAGGGAGAGATGGACACCTGGCAGGGATAAACAGTGGTTAGAGGGAGAGATGGACACCGGCAGGGATAACAGTGGTAGAGGGAGAGATGGGACACCGGCAGGGATAACAGTGGTAGAGGGAGAGATGGGACACCGGCAGGGGATAACAGTGGTAGAGGGAGAGATGGACACCGGCAGGGATAACAGTGGTAGAGGGGAGAGATGGACACCGGCAGGGATAACAGTGGTAGAGGGAGAGATGGACACCGGCAGGGATAACAGTGGTGGAGGGAGAGATGGACACCGGCAGGGATAACAGTGGTAGAGGGAGAGATGGGCACCGGCAGGGATAACAGTGGTAGAGGGAGAGATGGACACCGGCAGGGATAACAGTGGTAGAGGAGAGATGGACACCGGCAGGGATAACAGTGGTGGAGGGAGAGATGGACACCGGCAGGGATAACAGTGGTAGAGGGAGAGATGGACACCGGCAGGGATAACAGTGGTAGAGGGAGAGATGGGCACCGGCAGGGATAACAGTGGTAGAGGGAGAGATGGGCACCGGCAGGGATAACAGTGGTAGGAGAGATGGACACCGGCAGGGATAACAGTGGTAGAGGGAGAGAAGGACACCGGCAGGGATAACAGTGGTAGAGGGAGAGATGGACACCGGCAGGGATAACAGTGGTAGAGGGAGAGATGGACCCCGGCAGGGATAACAGTGGTAGAGGGAGAGATGGACACCGGCAGGGATAACAGTGGTAGAGGGAGAGATGGACACCGGCAGGGATAACAGTGGTGGAGGGAGAGATGGGCAAATCGGCAGGGATAACAGTGGTAGAGGGAGAGATGGACACCGGCAGGGATAAACAGTGGTAGAGGGAGAGATGGAACCCCGGCAGGGATAACAAGTGGTAGGGAGAGATGGACACCCGGGCATGGGATAACAGTGGTGGAGGGAGAGGATGGGACACCGGCAGGGATAAACAGTGGAGGAGGGAGAGATGGACACCGGCAGGGATAACAGTGGTAGAGGGAGAGATGGACACCTGCATAGGATAACATTGGTAGGGGAAGAGATGGACACCGGCAGGGATAACAGTGGTGAGGGAGAGATGGACACCGGCAGGGATACAGTGTAGGAGGGAGAGATGGACACCGGCAGGGATAACAGTTGGTAGAGGGAGAGATGGGACACTGGCAGGGATAACAGTGGTAGAGGGAGAGATGGACACCGGCAGGGATAACAGTGGTAGAGGGAGAGATGGACATCAGGCAGGATAACCAGTTGGTAGAGGGAGAGATGGACACCGCAGGATAACAGTGGTAGAGGGAGAGATGGACACCGGCAGGGATAACAGTGGTAGAGGGAGAGATGGACACCGGCAGGGATAACAGTGGTAGAGGGAGAGATGGGACCTGGCAGGGATAACAGTGGTAGAGGGAGAGATGGACACCGGCAGGGATAACAGTGGTGGAGGGAGAGATGGACACCGGCAGGGATAACAGTGGTAGAGGGAGAGATGGACACCGGCAGGGATAACAGTGGTAGAGGGAGAGATGGACACCGGCAGGGATAACAGTGGTGGAGGGAGAGATGGACACCGGCAGGGATAACAGTGGTAGAGGGAGAGATGGGACCCGGCAGGGATAACAGTGGTAGAGGGAGAGATGGACACCGGCAGGGATAACAGTGGTAGAGGGAGAGATGGACACTGGCAGGGATAACAGTGGTAGAGGGAGAGATGGACACCGGCAGGGATAACAGTGGTAGAGGGAGAGATGGACACCGGCAGGGATAACAGTGGTAGAGGGAGAGATGGACACCGGCAGGGATAACAGTGGTAGAGGGAGAGATGGACACCGGCAGGGATAACAGTGGTAGAGGGAGAGATGGGACCTGGCAGGGATAACAGTGGTAGAGGGAGAGATGGACACCGGCAGGGATAACAGTGGTAGAGGGAGAGATGGGACCCGGCAGGGATAACAGTGGTAGAGGGAGAGATGGACACCGGCAGGGATAACAGTGGTAGAGGGAGAGATGGACACCGGCAGGGATAACAGTGGTAGAGGGAGAGATGGGCACCGGCAGGGATAACAGTGGTAGGAGAGATGGACACCGGCAGGGATAACAGTGGTAGAGGGAGAGATGGGACACCGGCAGGGATAACAGTGGTAGAGGGAGAGATGGACACCGGCAGGGATAACAGTGGTAGAGGGAGAGATGGACACCGGCAGGGATAACAGTGGTAGAGGGAGAGATGGACACCGGCAGGGATAACAGTGGTGGAGGGGAGAGATGGACACCGGCAGGGATAACAGTGGTAGAGGGAGAGATGGGACACCGGCAGGGATAACAGTGGTAGAGGGAGAGATGGACACCGGCAGGGATAACAGTGGTGAGGGAGAGATGGACACCGGCAGGGATAACAGTGGTAGAGGGAGAGATGGACACCGGCAGGGATAACAGTGGTAGAGGGAGAGATGGACACCAGGCAGGATAACAGTGGTAGAGGGAGAGATGGACACCGGCAGGGATAACAGTGGTGGAGGGAGAGATGGACACCGGCAGGGATAACAGTGGTAGGAGGGAGAGATGGACACCGGCAGGATAACAGTGGTAGAGGGAGAGATGGACACCGGCAGGGATAACAGTGGTAGAGGGAGAGATGGACACCGGCAGGGATAACAGTGGTAGAGGGAGAGATGGACACCGGCAGGGATAACAGTGGAAGAGTGAGAGATGGACCACCAGGCAGGGATAACAGTGGTAGAGGGAGAGATGGGACACCGGCAGGGATAACAGTGGGGGTGGTAGAGGGAGAGATGGGACCTGGCAGGGATAACAGTGGTAGAGGGAGAGATGGGACACCGGCAGGGACAACAGTGGTAGAGGGAGAGATGGGACACCGGCAGGGATAACAGTGGTGGAGTGAAGAGATGGACACCGGCAGGGATAACAGTGGTAGAGGGGAGAGATGGACACGGCAGGGATAACAGTGGTAGAGGGAGAGATGGGACACCGGCAGGGATAACAGTGGTAGAGGGAGAGATGGACACCGGCAGGGATAACAGTGGTAGGAGGGAGAGATGGACACCGGCAGGGATAACAGTGGGTAGAGGGAGAGATGGGCACCGGCAGGGATAACAGTGGTAGAGGGAGAGATGGACACCGGCAGGGATAACAGTGGTAGGAGAGATGGGCACCGGCAGGGATAACAGTGGTGGAGGGAGAGATGGACACCGGCAGGGATAACAGTGGTAGAGGGAGAGATGGACACCGGCAGGGATAACAGTGGTAGAGGGAGAGATGGACACCGGCAGGGATAACAGTGGTAGAGGGAGAGATGGGACCTGGCAGGGATAACAGTGGTAGAGGGAGAGATGGACACCGGCAGGGATAACAGTGGTAGAGGGAGAGATGGACACCGGCAGGGATAACAGTGGTAGAGGGAGAGATGGACACCGGCAGGGATAACAGTGGTAGAGGGAGAGATGGACACGGCAGGGATAACAGTGGTAGAGGGAGAGATGGACACCGGCAGGATAACAGTGGTAGAGGGAGAGATGGACACCGGCAGGGATAACAGTGGTAGGAGGGAGAGATGGGACACGGCAGGGATAACAGTGGTAGAAGGAGAGATGGGACCTGGCAGGGATAACAGTGGTAGAGGGAGAGATGGACACCGGCAGGGATAACAGTGGTAGGAGAGATGGACACCGGCAGGGATAACAGTGGTAGAGGGAGAGATGGACACCGGCAGGGATAACAGTGGTAGAGGGAGAGATGGACACCGGCAGGGATAACAGTGGTAGAGGGAGAGATGGACACCGGCAGGGATAACCAGTGGTAGAGGGAGAGATGGACACCGGCAGGGATAACAGTGGTAGAGGGGAGAGATTGGACACCGGCAGGGATAACAGTGGTTAGAGGGAGAGATGGACAACCGGCAGGGATAACAGTGGTAGGAGGGAGAGATGGACACCGGCAAGGGATAACATTGGTAGAGGGAGAGATGGGACACCGGCAGGGATAACAGTGGTAGAGGGAGAGATGGGACACCGGCAGGGATAACAGTGGTGGAGGGAGAGAGGGACACCGGCAGGGATAAACAGTGGTAGATGGGAGAGATGGGACACCGGCAGGGATAACAGTGGTAGAGGGAGAGATGGACACCGGCAGGGATAACAGTGGTAGAGGGGAGAGATGGACACCGGCAGGGATAACAGTGGTAGAGGGAGAGATGGACTCCGGCAGGGATAACAGTGGTAGAGGGAGAGATGGACAACCGGCAGGGATAACAGTGGTGGAGAGGAGAGATGGACACCCGGCAGGGATAACAGTGGTAGAGGAGAGATGGGCACCGGCATGGATAACAGTGGTAGAGGGAGAGATGGACACCGGCAGGGATAACAGTGGTAGAGGGAGAGATGGACACCGGCAAGGGATAACAGTGGTGGATGGAGAGATGGGCCACCCGGCAGGGAATAACAGTGGTAGAGGGAGAGATGGACACCGGCAGGATAACAGTGGTAGAGGGAGAGATTGGACACAGGCAGGGATAACAGTCGGTCGAGGGAGAGATGGACAACGGCAGGGATAAACAGTTGGTGGAGGGAGAATGGGCACCGGCAGGGTTAACAGCTGGTAGAGGGAGAGATGGACACCGGCAGGGATAACAGTGGTAGAGGAGAGGAGGGACACCGGCAGGGATAACAGTGGTGGGAGGAGAGATGGGCACCGGCAGGGATAACAGTGGTAGGAGGGAGGAGATGGGACACCGGCAGGGATAACAGTGGTAGAGGGAGAGATGGACACCGGCAGGAGATAACAGTGGTAGAGGGAGAGATGGGACACCGGCAGGGATAACAGTGGTAGGAGGGAGAGATGGGACACCGGCAGGGATAACAGTGGTAGAGGGAGAGATGGACACCGGCAGGGATAACAGTGGTGGAGGGAGAGATGGACACCGGCAGGGATAACAGTGGTAGAGGGAGAGATGGACACCGGCAGGGATAACAGTGGTAGAGGGAGAGATGGGACCTGGCAGGGATAACAGTGGTAGAGGGAGAGATGGACACCGGCAGGGATAACAGTGGTGGAGGGAGAGATGGACACCGGCAGGGATAACAGTGGTAGAGGGAGAGATGGACCCGGCAGGGATAACAGTGGTGAGGGAGGAGAGATGGGGCACCCGGCAGGGATAACAGTGGTAGAGGAGAGATGGACACCTGGCAGTGGTGGAGGAGATTGGACAACCGGGGAATAAACAGTGGTAGAGGGAGAGATGGGCACCGGCAGGGATTAATCATGGTAGAGGGAGAGATGGTACCGGCAGGATAACAGTGGTAAGAGGGAGAGATGGGACACCTGGCAGGGATAACAGTGGTGGAGGGAGTAGATGGACACCTGGCAGGGATAACAGTGGTAGAGAGAGAGATGGACACCGCAGGGATAACAGTGGTAGAGGGAGAGATGGGACACCGGCAGGGATAACAGTGGTAGAGGGAGAGATGGACACCTTTGGCAGGGATAACAGTGGTTTTAGAGAGGAGAGATGGACACCGGCAGGGATAAAAACAGTGGTGGGGAGAGATGGACACTGGCAGGGATAACAGTGGTAAGAGGGAGAGATGGACACCGGCAGGGATAACAGTGGTAGAGGGAGAGATGGACACGGCAGGGATAGACCGAGTGGTAGATGGGAGAGATGGCACCGCAGGGATAACAGTGGGTAGAGGGAGAGATGGATCCCCGGCAGGATAACAGTGGTAGAAGGGAGAGAGACACGGCAGGGATAACAGTGGTAGAGGGAGAGATGGACAACCGCAGGGATAACAGTGGTAGAGGGAGAGATGGAACACCCGCAGGGATAACAGTGGTTTTAAGAGGGAGAGATGGACACCGGCAAGGGATAACAGTGGTAGAGGGAGAGATGGACACCGCAGGGATAACAGTGGTAGAGGGAGAGATGGACACCGGCAGGGATAAAACATGTGGGAGAGGAGATGGACACCGGCACAGGGATAACAGTGGTAAAGGGGAGAGATGGGACACCGGCAGGGATAACAGGGTAGAGGGAGAGATGAAATTGGACACCGGCAGGGATAACAGTGGTGAGGGAGAGATGGACCGGCAGGGATAACATTGGTGGAGTGGGAAAAAAGATGGACACCGGCATGGGGGATAACATTGGTAAGAGGGAGAGATGGACACCGGCAGGGATAACAGTGGTAGAGGGGAGAGATGGACACCGGCAGGGATAACATTGGTAGAGGGAGAGATGGACTCCGGCAGGGATAACAGTGGTGGAGGGAGAGATGGACACCGGCAGGTGATAACAGTGGTGAGGAGAGATGGACACCGGCAGGGAATACAGTGGTAGAGGGAGAGATGGCAACTTGCAGGGATAACAGTGGTAGAGGGAGAGATGGGACACCGGCAGGGATAAAGTGGTAGAGAGAGAGTGGGCACCGCAGGGATAACAGTTGTGAGGGGAGAGATGGACACCTGGCAGGGATAACAGTGGTAGAGGGAGAGATGGACACCGGCAGGGATAACAGTGGTAGAGGGAGAGATGGACACGGCAGGGATAACAGTGGTAGAGGGAGAGATGGGACCTGGCAGGGACAACAGTGGTAGAGGGGAAGAGATGGACACCGCAGGGATAACAGTGGTAGAGGAGAGATGGACACCGGCAGGGATAACTGTGGTGGAGGGAGAGATGGACACCGGCAGGGATTAACCGGAGGGATAAGTGGTAGAGGGAGAGATGGACTCACCGGCAGGGATAACAGTGGTGAGGGAGAGATGGACACCGGCAGGGATAACAGTGGTAGAGGGAGAGATGGGTTTATCACCCGGCAGGGATAACAGTGGTAGAGGGAGAGATGGACACCGGCAGGGATAACAGTGGTAGAGGAGATGGACGGCAGGGATAACAGTGGTAGAGGGAGAGATGGACACCGGCAGGGATAACAGTGTGGAGGGAGAGATGGCACCGGCAGGGATAACAGTGGTAGAGGGAGAGTGGGGACACCGGCAGGGATAGATAACAGTGTGGAGAAGGGAGAGATGGACCCCACTCGGCAGGGATAACAGTGGTAGAGGGAGAGCAGGGACCTGGCAGGGATAACAAGTGGTGAGGAGAGATGACACCGGCAGGGATAACAGTGGTAGAAGGGAGAGATGGGACCCGGCAAGGGATAACAGTGGTAGAGGAGAGATGGACACCGGCAGGGATAACAGTGTAGGAGGGAGAGATGGACCGGCAGGGATAACAGTGTGGTAGAGGGAGATGGACACACCGGCAGGGATAACAGTGGTAGAGGGAGAGATGGACACCGGCAGGGATAACAGTGGTATTAGAGGGAGAGATGGACACCGGCAGGGATAACAGTGGTAGAGGAGAGATGGGACACCGGCAGGGATATACAGTGGTTCTAGAGGGAGAGATGGACAGGGTTGGAGAGTTGGGCCTTGGCTCGACGGCAGGGATATTTTTTGTCGAGTCTTCTGCAGTGGTAGAGGGAGAGATGGATCACGCGGCAGGGATAACATTGGTGGAGGGAGAGATTGGACACCGCAGGCAGGGTTAACAGTGTAGGGAGGGATAGATGGACACCGCAGGGATAACAGTGGGGGGTTGTGGAGAGGAGAGATGGACACCGGCAGGGATAACAGTGGGGGTGGTAGAGGGAGAGCATGGGACACCTGGCAGGATAACAGTGGTAGAGGGAGAGATGGACAAACCGGCAGGGATAAACAGTGGTAGGGGGAGGGAGAGGTGATGGGACACCGGTCAGGGATAACAGTGGTAGAGAGGAGAGATGGACACCGGCAGGGATAACAGTGGTGGAGGGAGAGATGGACACCGGCAGGGATAACAGTGGTTAGAGGGAGAGATGGGCACCACCGGCAGGGATAACAGTGGTAGAGGAGAGATGGACACCTGCAGGGCATAACAGTGTAGAGGGAGAGATGGACACCGGCAGGATAACAGTGGTAGAGGAGAGATGGGACACCGGCAGGGATAACAGTGGTAGAGGGAGAGATGGACACCGGCAGGATAACAGTGGTAGAGGGAGAGATGGAACACCGGCAGGGATAACAGTTGGTAGAGGGAGAGATGGACACCGGCAGGGATAACAGTGGTGGTAGAGGGAGAGATGGACACCGGCAGGGATAACAGTGGTAGAGGGAGAGCCAATTGGACACCGTCCAAATTATGCAGGGATAACAGTGGTAGAGGGAGAGATGGACACCGGCAGGGATAACAGTGGTTGGAGGGAGGAGAGAATAACATGGAGGGAGAGGACACCGGCAGGGATAACAGTGGTAGAGGGAGAGATAGGGGCACCGGCAGGGATAACAGTGGTAGAGGGAGAGATGGACACCGTCAGGGATAACAGTGGTGGATGGGAGAGATGGACAACACCGGCAGGGTATAACAGTGGTGGAGGGAGAGATGGGCACCGGCAGGGATAACAGTGGTAGAGGGAGAGATGGACACTACCGGCAGGGATAACAGTGACACCGTAGAAAACAAGGAGAGATGGAACACCGGCAGGATAACAGTGGTAGAGGAGAGATGGGACACCTTGCAGGATAACAGTGGTAGAGGGGAGAGATTGGACACCGGCAGGGAATAACAGTGGTAGAGGGAGAGATGGACACCTTGACAGGGATAACAGTGGTTAGTGGGAGAGATGGACAACACCCGGCAAGGGATAACAGTGGTAGAGGGAGAGATGGACATCCGGCAGGGATAACTAGTGGTAGAGAGGGAGAGATGGACACCGGCAGGGATAACAAGTGGTAGAGGGATGAGATGGGATTACCTGGCAGGGATACAGTGGTAGAGGGAGAGATGGACACCGGCAGGGATAACAGTGGTAGGGAGAGATGGACACCGTGCAGGGATAACAGTGGTGTGAGGAGAGATGGACACCGGCAGGGATAAACGCGCAGTGGTAGAAGGGAGAGATGGACCACGGCAGGGAAACAGTGGTGGAGGGAGAGATGGACACCGCAGGGATAACAGTGGTAGCAGGGAGAGATGGCACCGACACCGCCAGGGGAATAACAGTGGTAGAGGGAAGAGAATGGACACGGCAGGGATAACAGTGGTAGGGAGAGATGGGACCGGCAGGGATAACAGTGGTAGAGGGAGAGATGGACACCGGCAGGGATAACAGTGGTTAGAGGGAGAGATGGACACCGGCAGGGATAAACAGTGGGGGTAGAGGGAGAGATGGGACACTTTCGGCAGTGGAATAAAAACAACAGTTGGTAGAGGGAGAGATGGACACCGGCAGGGATAACAGTTGGTGGAGGGAGAGATGGGACGAAAACCGCAGGGATAACAGTGGTGGTAAAGAGGAGAGATGGGGACACCGGCAGGGATAACAGTGGAGAGGTGGAGTAAGATGGACACCCCGTTAACGGCAGGGATAACAGTGGTAGAAGGGAGAAGATGGGACCCCCTGGCGAGGGACAAAACAGGGTGGTGGAGGGAGAGATGGGACACCGACAGGGACAAAACAGTGGTATTTTAGAGGGAGAAGATGGACACTGGCAATGTGATAACAGTGGTAGGAGGGAGTGGAGATGGACAAACACCGGCAGGGATAACAGTGGTAGAGGGAGAAGATGGACCCCACCCGCATGGATAACAGTGGTAGAGGGAGAGAGGTCACACCGGCAGGGATAACAGTGGTATCGATGGAGAGATGTTGCAACACGGCAGGGGGATACAGTGGTATGATTGGTGGAGAGATGGACACCGGGCAGGGATAACAGTGGTAGAGGGAGAGATGGGACCTGGCAGGGAGGGGTAAACATGGTGGGCACCGTAGATAAACAGTGGGAGAGGATGGGGACCAAACCGGCAGGGATAAAACATGGGGTGGTAGAGGGAGAGATGACACAAACCGCGGCAGGGGGATACAGTGGTAGAGTGGGAGAGAGGATGGGACACACCTTGGCAGGGAACAAACAGTGGTAAAGAGGGAGAGATGGACAACCGGCATAGATAAACATTGTACGCAGGGATGGCAACAAACACCGTGTACAGTGGTGGAGGGAGAGATGGAAACACACACCGGCAGGATAACAGTGTGGGTGGTGGAGGGAGAAAGAATGGTAACCGGCAGGGAAGAACAGTGGGGGTGGAGGGAGAGATGGGACCTCGGCAGGGACAAACAGTGGTAGAAGGGAGAGATGGACCCCCCCCCTCCACCCGGCAGGGATAACAGTGGTAGAGTGAGAGAGAAATGGGGACACCCTTGCAGGGACAAACAGTGGTAGAGGGAGAGATGGACACCTGTTCAGGGAATAACAGTGGAATAAGGGAGAGATGGACACCAGGGCAGGGATAACAGTGTATAGGGCAGAGATGTGAGATAACAGTTCTCGGGAAAGATGGACAAGCAACCGGCAGGGATAACAGTGGTAGAGGGAGAGATGGGACACCGGCAGGGATAACAGTGGTAAGGGAGAGAATGGACACCGGCAGGGAATAACATTGGTAGAGGGAGAGATGGACACCGGCACCTAGGGATAACAGTGGTAGAGGGAGAGATGGACAACCGGCAGGGATAACAGTGGTAGAGAAGAGAGATGGACACCGGCAGGGATAACAGTGTAGAGGATAGATAGAGTGGACAACCGGCAAGGGTCAGGGATAACAGTGGTGGAGGGAGAGATGGACACACCGGCGGGATAACAGTGGTAGAGGGAGAGATGGACACCGGCAGGGATAACAGTGGTAGAGGGGAGAGATGACACACGGCGGCAAGGGGATAAACAGGGTTGGTAGGACGGAGATGGACACCTGGTAAAGGGGGGAGGGATAACATTGGTTGGAGGGAAGATGGACACCGGCAGGGATAACAGTGGGCAGTGGTAGAGGAGAGATGGACACCGGCAGGGATAAACAGTGGTAGAGGGAGAGATGGGGACACCGGCAGGGATTAACAGTGGTAGGGAGAGATGGACATCGGCAGGGTTAACAGTGGTTGAGGGAGAGATGGACACCGGCAGGGATAACAGTGGTTAGAGTGGAGAGATGGACACCTGCAGGGAATAACCAGTGGTAGAGGGAGAGATGGACACACCGGCAGGAATAAAAGATAACAGTGGTAGAGGGAGAGATGGACACCCGGCAGGGATATAACAGGTAGAGGGAGAGATGGACACCGGCAGGGATAACAGTGGTGGAGGGAGAGATGGACACTCGGCAGGGATAACAGTGGTGGAGGGGAGAGATGACACCGGCAGGGGGGATAACAGTGGTAGAGGGAGAGATGGGACAGCCGGCAGGGATAACAGTGGTGGAGGGAGAGAGGGGGGGTGGAAAAAAAAAAGAGAAAACAAAGGAAAAAAAAAAAGACACAAACGGCAGGGATAACCCCAGTGGTAGGATGGAGAGATGGGATACCGGCAGGGATAACAGATTTGGTAGAGGGAGAGATGGACAAACCATACACCGAGGCAGGGATAACAGTTGGTAGGGAGAGATGGGACTACCGGCAGGGATAACAGTGTGGTAGGAGGGAGAGATGGACACACCGGCAGGGAATATATAACAGTGGTTTTGAAGGAGAGAGACCCTGAGAGGGGGGGAGGATTTTTTATGGAGTTGGGCCATGGCTGGCAGGGATATAACAGTGGTAGAGGGAGAGATGGACTTACGGCAGGGATAACAGTGGTTAGGGGTTTTTCCCCCGGGAGAGATGGGACACCTGGCAGGGATAACAGTGGTAGGAGGGAGAGATGGACCACCGGCAGGGATAACAGTTGGTTAGAGGGAGAGAAAATGGGACACCTGGCAGGGATAAACAGTCTTGGTAGAGGGAGAGATGGACCGGCAGGGATAACAGTGGTAGAGGGAGAGATGGAACACCGGCAGGGACAAGCCCTAACAGTGGTAGAGGGAGAGAATGGGACACAAACCCGGCAGGGATAACAGTGGTAAAGGAGGAGAGATGGAAAAACACGGTCAGGGATAACAGTGTAGAGTAAGAGGAGAGGAATGGACACTCGGCAGGGATAAACAGTGGTAGAGGGAGAGATGGGACACGGCCAGGGATAACAGTGGTAGAGGGAGAGATGGGACACCGGCAGGGAAGGGATAACAGTGGGGTGGTAGAGGGAGATGGGACACCGGCCAGGGATAAACAGTGGTAGACTTAGGGAGAGATGGGCACCGGCTAAAGGGATAACATGGTAGAGGGAGAGATGGACACCGGCAAGGGATAACAGTGGTAGAGGGGAAGAGATGGGAACACCTGGCAGGGATAACAGTGGTAGAGAGGGAGAGATGGACACCGGCAGGGATAACAGTGGTGGAGGGAGAGAATGGGAACACCGGCAGGGATAACAGTGGTAGAGGGAGAGATGGACAACCGGCAGGGATAACAGTGGTAGAGGGAGAGATGGGACACGGCAGGGATAACAGTGGTGGTGGTACAAGAGGGAGAGATGGACACCGGGCAAGGGATAACAGTGGTGGTAGAGGAGAGATGGACACCTGGCAGGGATAACAGTGGTGGAGAGATGGACACCGGCAGGGATAACAGTGGTAGAGGAGAGATGGGACACCTGGCAGGGATAACAGTGGTGGAGGGAGAGAATGGACACCGGCACGGGGATAACAGTGGTAATAGGACAGAGAGATGGCCACAACGGCAGGGATAACAGTGGTAGAGGGAGTGATGGGACACCGCAGGGATAACAGTGGTAGAGGGAGAGGGAGATGGGACACTTGCAGGGATAACAAGTGGTAGAGGGAGAGATGGACACCGGCCAGGGATAACAGTGGTAGAGGGAGAGATGGACACCGGCAGGGATAACAGTTGGTGGAGGGAGAGATGGACATCCCGAGGCAGGGGGGATATAACATGGTAGAGGGAGGGAGATGGCACCCCGGCAGGGATAACAAGTGGGAAGAGGGAGAGATGGACATCCGGCAGGGATAATCAGTGGTAGAGGGACGAAGATGGACACCGGCAGGGATAACATGGTGCGGACGGGGAAGAGATGGAACACCGCGCAGGGATAACAGAGTGGTGGGAGGGAGAGATGGACACGGCAGGGATAAACAGTGGTAGAGAGAGAGGGAGATGGACACCCGACAACGGCAGGGGATAACAGTGGTAGAGGGAGAGATGGACACCTCCGGCAGGGGATAAAACAGTGTCTGTTAGAGGGAGAGATGGACAAATCGGCAGGGCCAGGGATAACAGTGGTGGGAGGGAGAGATGGACACCGGCAGGGATAACAGTGGTAGAGGGAGAGATGGACACGCGGCAGGGATAACAGTGTAGAGGGAGAGATGGACACCGGCAGGGATTAACAGTGGTAGAGAAGGAGAGAGATGGACACCGGCAGGGATAACAGTGGTATGAGGGAGAGATTGGACACCGGCAGGGATAACATGGTGGAGGGAGCGCAGAGATGGCACCGGCAGGGATAACAGTGGTAGAGGGCGAGAGATGGACACCGGCAGGATAACAGTGGTAGAGGGAGAGATGGACACCCGGCAGGGATAACAGTGGTAGGAGGGAGAGAATGGGCACCGAGTGCAGGGATAACAGTGGAGAGGGAGAGATGGGACACCGCAGGGATAACAGTGGTAGAGGGAGAGATGGACAAACCGGCAGGGATAACAGTGGTGGTAGAGGGAGAGATGGACACCGGCAGGGATAACAGTGGGTAGTAAAAGGGAGAGATGGGTTACCGGCAGGGGATAACAGCGTGGTGCGAGGGAGAGATGGACACCGGCAGGGATAACATGGTTGAGGAGAGATGGACACCGGCAGGGATAACAGTGGTAGAGGGGGAGAGATGGGCACCAGGGCGGCAGGGATAACAGTGGTAGAGGGGGAGAGATGGACAAACCGGCAGGGATAACAGTGGTTAGAGGGAGAGATGGACACCGCAGGGATAACAGTCGGGTAGAGGGAGAGATGGTTACCGGCAGGGATAACAGTGGTAGAGGGAGAGATGGACACCGGCAGGGATAACATTGGTAGAGGGAGAGATGGACACGGCAGGGATAAACAGTGGTAAGGAATACGGGAAAGGATGGGGACACCGGCAGGGATAACAGTGGTAGAGTGGAGAGATGGACACTTACGGCAGGGATAACAGTGGTGGAGGGAGAGATGGACACCGGCAGGGATAAAAAAATAAAAAAAACAGTGGTAGAGGGAGAGATGGACAAACGGCAGGGATAACAGTGGTAGAGAGAGAGATGGACATACACGGCAGGGAAATAACTGTGGTAGAGGGAGAGAGTTGGGAACCTGCAGGGATAACAGTGGTAGAGGGAGATAGATGGACAACCAGCAGGGATAACAGTGGTTGGAGGAGAGATGGACACCGGCAGGGATAACAGTGGGTGGGTGGAGGGAGAGATGGACACGGCAGGGATAACAGTGGTAGAGAGGGAGAGATGGGACACCGGCATAGGGATAACAGTGTAAGGGAGAGATGGACACCGGCAGGGATAACAGTGGTGAGGGAGAGATGGACACCAGGCAGGGATAACAGTGGTGGAGGGAGAGATGGACACCGGCAGGGATAACTCAGTGGTAGAGGAGAGATGGGGACAAACGGCAGGAAGGGGATAACAACAGTGGTCAAGATTGGGAGAGATAGAAGGACACCGGCAGGGGGATAAACAGTGTAGAGGGAGAGATGGACACCGGCATGGGATAACAGTGGTAAGAAAGGGAGAGATGGGACACCGTGCAGGGATAACAGAGTGGTAGAGGGAGAGATTTGGACACAACCGCAGGGATAACAGTGGTGGTAAGAGGGAGATGGACACCGGCAGGATAAACAGTGGTGGAGGGAGAGATGGACACCACCGGCAGGATAACAGTGGTAGAGGGAGAGATGGGACCTGGCAGGGACAACAGTGGGGGTGGTAGAGGGAGAGATGGACATCGGCAGGGTTAACAGTGTAGTAGACAGGGAGATGGACACCGGCAGGGATAACAGTGGTAGAGGGAGAGATGGACACCGGCAGGGATAACAGTGTAGGGAGGTGTGAGATGGACACCGGCAGGGATAACAGTGGTGGAGGGAGAGAAATGGACACCTCGGCAGGATAACAGTGGTAAGGGAGGGGGTGGGGGGGGTAGGGGGGGGATGGGACACGGCAGGGATAACAGTGGGTAGAGGGAGAGATGGAACACTTACCCCCCCGGCAGGGTATAACAGTGGGTAGAGGGAGAGTGATGGACAGACCCGGCAGGGATAACAGTGGTGAGTGGAGAGATGGACAACCGACCATCAAGGGATAACTAACAGTGGTAACGGAGAGAACAAAAAAGACCGGCACAAAAGGGATAACAGTGGTAGGGAGGGAGAGATGGACACCACCGGCAGGGATAAATAACAGTCGGTAGAGGGAGAGATGGACACCCGGCAGGATAACAGTGGTAGGGAGGGAGAGATGGACACCAGGCAGGGATAACAGTGGTGAATGGACCACCGACATGGAAAACAGTGGTGAGGGGAGAGATGGACACACGGCAGGCGGGATAACAGTGGTAGAGGGAGAGATGGACACCGGCAGGGATAACAGTGGTAGAGGAGATGGATGGGAACACCGGGCAGGGATAACAGTGGTAGAGGGAGAGATGGAACAACACGGCAGGGATAACAGTTGGAGGCGGAGAGAAATTGGGGGGACCGGCAGGGATAACAGTGGTGGAGGAGAGATGGACACGGCAGGGATAACAGTGGTAGATGGAGAGATGGGACCATGGCTACCGGCAGGGATAACTAGTGGTGAAGAGGGAGAGATGGACACCGGAGGCAGGGATAACAGTGGTGAGGAGGGGAGAATGGGACACCAGGCAGGGATAACAGTGGTAGAGGGAGAGATGGGACACGGCAGGGATAACAGTGGTAGAGGAGAGATGGACACCGTAGCAGGGATAACAGTGGTAGAGGGAGGGAGAGATGGACACCGGCAGGTGATAACAGTGGTAGAGAGAGATTATGACACCGGCAGGGATAACAGTGGTAGGGGAAGATGGGACACCGGCAGGGATAACAAGTGGTGGGAGGGAGAGTGATGGGCACCGGCAGGGATAACAGTGGTAGAGGGAGAGATGGACACAAACATCGGCAGGGATAACAGTGGTTAAGAGGGAGAGATGGACTGGCCAGGGGGATAACAGTGGTAGAGGGGGAGATGGACACCGGCAGGGGATAACAG
>CM062480.1:465191-530191 GCA_031479575.1 Coregonus ussuriensis | reverse complement strand
ACACACACACCACACACACCACACACACACACACACACCACACACACCACACACCACACACACCACACACACACCACACACACCACACACACACCACACACACACACACACACCACACACACACACACACCACACACACACACACACCACACACACACACACACACCACACACACCACACACACCACACACACCACACACACACCACACACACCACACACACACACACACCACACACACACCACACACACACACACACACCACACACACACACACACACCACACACACCACACACCACACACACACCACACACACCACACACACACACACACACACACCACACACACACCACACACACACCACACACACACCACACACACACACACACACACACACACACCACACACACACCACACACACACACACACACACACACACACACACCACACACACACCACACACACACACCACACACACCACACACACACCACACACACACACCACACACACACCACACACACCACACACACACACACACCACACACACCACACACACACCACACACACCACACACACACCACACACACACCACACACACACCACACACACACACACACACACACACACACACACCACACACACCACACACACCACACACACACACACACACACCACACACACACACACACACACACCACACACACCACACACACACCACACACACACACACACACCACACACACCACACACACACACACACACCACACACACACCACACACACCACACACACACACACACACACACACACCACACACACCACACACACACACACACCACACACACCACACACACACCACACACACACACACACACACACCACACACACACACACACCACACACACCACACACACACCACACACCACACACACACCACACACCACACACACACCACACACACACACACACACACACCACACACACCACACACACACCACACACACCACACACACACACCACACACACACCACACACACACCACACACACACACACACCACACACACACCACACACACACACACACACACACCACACACACCACACACACACACACACACACACACCACACACACCACACACACCACACACACCACACACACCACACACACCACACACACACACACCACACACACACCACACACACACACACACCACACACACCACACACACACCACACACACACACACCACACACACACCACACACACCACACACACCACACACACACACACCACACACACCACACACACACCACACACACACCACACACCCACACACACCACACACACACACACACACCACACACACCACACACACACCACACACACCACACACACACACACACACCACACACCACACACACACCACACACACACACACACACCACACACACCACACACACCACACACACACCACACACACACACACACACACCACACACACACACACACACCACACACACCACACACACCACACACACACCACACACACCACACACACACCACACACACCACACACCACACACACCACACACACACCACACACACCACACACACCACACACACACCACACCACACACACACACACACACCACACACACCACACACACACCACACACACACCACACACACACACACACCACACACACCACACACACCACACACACCACACACACACCACACACACACCACACACCACACACACCACACACACACCACACACACACACACCACACACCACACACACACCACACACACCACACACACACCACACCACACACACCACACACACACACCACACACACACCACACACACACACACACACACACCACACACACCACACACCACACACACACCACACACACACACACACACACACACACACCACACACACACACACCACACACACCACACACACACACACACACCACACACACCACACACACACCACACACACCACACACACACACACACACACACACACCACACACACCACACACACACACACACACACCACACACACACACACACACACACACACACACACACACACACACACACACACACACACACACACACACACACACACACACACACACCACACACACACCACACACACCACACACACACCACACACACCACACACACACCACACACACACACACACACACACACCACACACACACCACACACACACCACACACACACCACACACACCACACACACACACACCACACACACCACACACACACACTACACACACACCACACACACACCACACACACACCACACACACACCACACACACCACACACACACCACACACACACACCACACACACACCACACACACACCACACACACACCACACACACCACACACACACACCACACACACACCACACACACACACCACACACACACCACACACACCACACACACACCACACACCACACACACACCACACACACTACACACTACACACACACACCACACACACACACACACCACACACCACACACACACACCACACACACACCACACACACACACCACACACACCACACACACCACACACACACCACACACACACCACACACACACCACACACACACACCACACACACCACACACACACCACACACACACACACACACACACCACACACACACACCCCACACACACACCACACACACCACACACACACCACACACATACCACACACACACACACCACACACACACACACACACACACCACACACACACCACACACACCACACACACACACACACACCACACACACCACACACTACCATACTGTATGTTGTTACATATTACAAACAGATCATTCAGCCTCATTTACTGCCTAAAAAAAAACAAAAAAAACATAGCTGATATGGCTGACTTGCTTAAACAAATGTGGTTTCTACTGACAGTTGAGATGTACAAACTATGGCATAAGGGGACGACGAGCGGATAAGAGGCAATCCGTAATTTCGATTACAGTTTTTTTCAATCGCTAACAAGCATCGGTCAATACTGAAGTCACTTTTTCAAAACTCTTCACACAGTCTGCATTACCAACACGCATATTGGCCAAACAGTTAATCTCACCTCCAAAACTCACTCAAACCACCAAAACACTTCATACAAGTCTCAAAATAAGCTCGTTCGACCATAACACTGGCAACAATTCTCACTCAGAAAGCATACATTGTCACTCATAACACACTGACCTAAAAAACCACTAACAACAGGGAGCATTTCATAAATGATGAACTTTCCTCTGAAGTTTGAATGATTTTTCACATAAATCAGTATTTCATTATGGAATAAGACTAACACCTTTTCACTTGACTGTACTAAAGTATGTAACAAGAATGATTCAGAAATGCAGCAATTTGCTTCAATAGCCTTTATTTTCCTATATCTTTGCATACAGTAATTTACAAAAAACTAATTCCTGAAATTCCAGGGCTGCAATAATAATTACCAAAAACATCAACAACATGTATAGTATAATCCCTCATACTGTACAGTACTGTGAGGGTTACAGTTCTCTCTCTCTCCTGCATTTGGCCACAAGTTCTCATCAACATCACATCTTATTTCTTCTCTGGCCATGCATCTTGGAAAGTATCTTCTGGAATGTCTAATCCAACCCTGGCAGTCTTTCAGGAGAAGTGTCTCCACACCCCGCATTCATGGCATCCAGTAAGGACATCTGGTCATGTGGATGGTGGTCATAAACCTTCCACCTCCACGCAGAGAAAAACTCCTCTATGGGGTTTAAGATGGAGGCAGGAATAGTACTGGCATCCTGGGACGGGCAGCAAACCAGTCTGTGCCTGCAGCAGAGTGGTGGAATGCCACGTTATCCCACGCAACAACGAAGGTAGGGGAGTTTCTTGCCCCGTCTCTCTCCTCCGCTGGCACAAGACATTCATGAGCGAGCCCGGACGGACGTAGTCAATATAACTATTTGTTCAGCACTTTTGAAATGTACAGCGACTGAATTCAGAACATGGGCCATTCTTACAGTGTTCTCCCTGTACACCAAGTCAGAACCATAGGATAAATAAAGGGGGCATATAAGCAGACAATGAAAGCTCTTACAATATTCAATGATTACATTTCTCTAAAACAGGCTATAGGCTACATGTGCACCACCAAGTCAGAACAGTAGGCTAAGTTATGAGGGGGAAAGGGACCAAATTATTAGGGTGAGGCACATGGGCTACTAACAGCTTACTACACAACATACACTTAGTATTACTTTCTTAGCTACAGTACATATCTCCCTGGCATATTACATCATTTATGCAGCATCATATAATACATTTTTGGACTCACCTTGTTGTGCTGTGCTCACTTCAACAGGAAGGTGGCGCGGCGGTCCTTCGTGGGCAAATGTTGTCATCAAAGAAAGAGAAAGAGGCCGGAGTTACAATTTACAATTCCGAGTTGGATGACCGTTCAAAACGTATTTTCCCAGTCGGAGCTCGTTTATTCATGACTTCCAAGTTGCAATACTTGCAGTTAGCCGCCGTCACCGATTCCTTCCAAACCACTCATTGTTGAATTTGCGATTTCCAACTTGTTGTGTAATGTTTATGTCCAATGGCTGATGAGCACCGATACGTTTTATCTATAATTGATCTTCATTATTTATCTTTATATGACAAGGATTAAAAAGGATTTGCCAGTAGATTGTCGACTTGATTCATGATGACTGCTAGCTAAGATTTTGAAAGTAAGATGACCGCAAAAATGGAAGAGGAAAGTGGAAGGGGGAGAAAGTAAGGAACCTGTCTGTCGGCCTTGCATTAAAGAACATAATTGGTTAAAGACAATTGTGATAAATAAAAAAGTATACCAGTTTCATTTAAGGACCAAAGGATTGACAGCCGTCCCATATAGATTGCAAAATAGTTGGGAAGAGATTTTTGACGTACCGATCCCATGGTATACTGTTTCTGAACTGATATGCAAAACGACGCCGGATTCAAAAATTTGAATCTTTCAATTTAAATTACTATATAAACTTCTTGCTACCAATAGAATGTTATTTATATGGGGGATACAATCTTCCCAGCTCTGCAGATTTTGCTGCGAAGAGACAGAATCATTAGATCATTTGTTTTGGTACTGTCCATTTGAAGCTTGTTTTTGGACACAGGTCCAGGAATGGCTGAAGGACTGCAATATTTACCTGGAGCTAACACTGCAGATAGCACTATTGGGTGATCTGAAAAGTCATAGTCAATCAATCAATAATATAATAATACTTTTAGCAAAAAAAATATGTATTCAATTTACAATCTGTAGAAACAATGAGAATAAAAGGTTCAGAACTTTTGTAAAACATCACAGTACAGTTGAAAAAGATATGGCAAATAGAAATCCAATATGGATGGTGTTAAAAGATAGATGGGAGGTGTTGAATGGAGCTGAAGGATGGGACTAATAACAACTAACAACAACTAATAACATCAAGATAACTAATGTAAAGCATACTGTGTCCATAATAAGTATATTGGTTATAGGTTGAGAGCTTTTGGGAAAGAGCACAGTTAGAAAGATATGGCATATAGAAGCAAACCAGATAGACATCATGAAAATGATCGGAGGAAGTTCAGGAGTAAAAACAAACCAAATATAATTATTGTAAAATTTGACTGTGTCCATAAAATGTATATAGTATGTATGGGCTGGAAGTAGAGGCCTAAGCGTTGTTGTTCACTAGTTTACTCCAATTGGGGAAGGGGTGGTGGGGTTGGAAAGTAATGAAGGGAAATATAATTTAAAAAAGGATATGTCTGTGTGTATGGATGTATGTATGTATGTATATATATATATATATATATATATATATATATATATATATATATATATACACACAGTGGGGGAAAAAAGTATTTAGTCAGCCACCAATTGTGAAAGTTCTCCCACTTAAAAAGATGAGAGAGGCCTGTAATTTTCATCATAGGTACATGTCAACTATTTCAGACAAATTGAGAAAAACAAATCCAGAAAATCACATTGTAGGATTTTTTATGAATTTATTTGCAAATTATGGTGGAAAATAAGTATTTGGTCACCTACAAACAAGCAAGATTTCTGGCTCTCACAGACCTGTAACTTCTTCTTTACGAGGCTCCTCTGTCCTCCACTCGTTACCTGTATTAATGGCACCTGTTTGAACTTGTTATCAGTATAAAAGACACCTGTCCACAACCTCAAACAGTCACACTCCAAACTCCACTATGGCCAAGACCAAAGAGCTGTCAAAGGACACCAGAAACAAAATTGTAGACCTGCACCAGGCTGGGAAGACTGAATCTGCAATAGGTAAGCAGCTTGGTTTGAATAAATCAACTGTGGGAGCAATTATTAGGAAATGGAAGACATACAAGACCACTGATAATCTCCCTCGATCTGGGGCTTCACGCAAGATCTCACCCCGTGGGGTCAAAATGATCACAAGAATGGTGAGCAAAAATCCCAGAACCACACGGGGGGACCTAGTGAATGACCTGCAGAGAGCTGGGACCAAAGTAACAAAGCCTACCATCAGTAACACACTAAGCTGCCAGGGACTCAAATCCTGCAGTGCCAGACGTGTCCCCCTATTTAAGCCAGTACATGTCCAGGCCCGTCTGAAGTTTGCTAGAGTGCATTTGGATGATCCAGAAGAGGATTGGGAGAATGTCATATGGTCAGATGAAACCAAAATAGAACTTTTTGGTAAAAACTCAACTCGTCGTGTTTGGAGGACAAAGAATGCTGAGTTGCATCCAAAGAACACCATACCTACTGTGAAGCATGGGGGTGGAAACATCATGCTTTGGGGCTGTTTTTCTGCAAAGGGACCAGGATGACTGATCCGTGTAAAGGAAAGAATGAATGGGGCCATGTATCATGAGATTTTGAGTGAAAACCTCCTTCCATCAGCAAGGGCATTGAAGATGAAACGTGGCTGGGTCTTTCAGCATGACAATGATCCCAAACACACCGCCCGGGCAACGAAGGAGTGGCTTCGTAAGAAGCATTTCAAGGTCCTGGAGTGGCCTAGCCAGTCTCCAGATCTCAACCCCATAGAAAATCTTTGGAGGGAGTTGAAAGTCCATGTTGCCCAGCGACAGCCCCAAAACATCACTGCTCTAGAGGAGATCTGCATGGAGGAATGGGCCAAAATACCAGCAACAGTGTGTGAAAACCTTGTGAAGACTTACAGAAAACGTTTGACCTGTGTCATTGCCAACAAAGGGTATATAACAAAGTATTGAGAAACTTTTGTTGTTGACCAAATACTTATTTTCCACCATAATTTGCAAATAAATTCATAAAAAATCCTACAATGTGATTTTGTGGATTTTTTTTTCTAATTTTGTCTGTTATAGTTGACGTGTACCTATGATGAAAATTACAGGCCTCTCTCATCTTTTTAAGTGGGAGAACTTGCACAATTGGTGGCTGACTAAATACTTTTTTCCCCCACTGTATATATATATATATATATATATATATATATATTTGCGAGAGAGAAAAAAACATATGGGGGATTGGAAATCATGCAGACAATTAAATTGATGGAAGTTACATTCTATCTGAAATATTAAAGCTGATCTACCACCCCCCCCCCCCCCCCCCCCCCAAAAAAAAAATAGATTAAAAGAAAAAGATGTTGACATGATCAGTCCAATCAAAGCTACTGTACATATAACGTGATTTGACATCATTTTATCTGTGGCCAATGACCTTGAGCCTTCTTGGAAGGGCACTTCTAATGTAATGCTATGGCAGGACCCAAAGGGCTAGAATTTTGTATGTCTACCCTTACTAAGGATTTAGACTTGGCGGTGACGTAGTGTTCCCATGAGTGACAGAACACTGAGCCAATCACGGTGCAACTAGAGAACATTACCAACCTCTACGCTCTGTATTTTCCATTGGCTGCCCCACCACCACAGAAATCACTGAGCTAGGCTGAAACACCTGCATTTTGGAGCTGCCTTACTCAAGAAAACAAAAAAAGAGACCATGTTTGTATTCGGATTTATTAACTCAATCATATATATATTTTTTTTTACATTGTTTGCAAACTGATATGTGATACGGATTAATGGGAATATTCCCCACCTGCCCTGAATGACGGGTCGCCACTACCCCTAACTCTAACACTAATTCTAACCCTAAACCTAACCCCTAAGCTTAAAATAGCCTTTGTCCTCGTTGGGACGTAGGAGGATTTTCCTAGTTTTACTATCCTTGTGAGGACTTTGAGGATTTCCGGTACCCACTCAGATAGTAATATAAGCCCACACACAGACACACACACACAGACACACAGACACACAGACACACAGACACACAGACACACAGACACACACACACACACACACACACACACAGACACACAGACACACAGACACATGGTCACTCCTCCTGCCCTTTCTACTGATGAGGACTGGGCTTCTAACTCTCCCAGGCAAGACATCGGATGGTACACTATTTAAGCTTTAAGGGTATTTAAGCTTTAAGGGTATTTAAGGCTTTAAGGGTATTTAAGCTTTAAGGATATTTAAGCTTTAGGGGTATTTAAGCTTTAAGTGTATTTAAGGCTTCAAGGGTATTTAAGCTTTAAGGTTATTTAAGCTTTAAGGGTATTTAAGGCTTCAATGGTATTTAAGCTTTAAGGGTATTTAAGCTTTAAGGGTATTTAAGCTTTCAGGGTATTTAACCTTTAAGGGTATTTAAACTGTAATGGTATTTAAGCTTTCAGGGTATTTAAGGTTTCGGTTTCGGCCGGTTCCGGCCGAGGCTGCTCCTCCTCCTGGTTCGGGCAGGCTTCGGCGGTCGTCGTCCCCGGAGTACTAGCTACCACCGATCTATGTTTCATGTTCGTTTGGTTTTGTCTTTATGTTGTACACCTGTGTCTTGTTAGTCCTCGTTAGTGTCCTATTTAGTTCTCGTTGGTTGTGTTTGTCTTTGTGTGTGATTGCTCTTCTGTTTTCGTGTTGGAGCTACGTACTTCCCTCCAGTGTTTTGGAGAGGTTTTTCGCACATGTTAGTGCGCCGTTTGTTTGACGCCTGTGTGCGCCGTGATTTCGCCTTCGGGCTTATTGTGCTTATTTTCTACGTGAATATTGCACTAAAGTCTTTTGGACTGAGCTTCTGCGTCCTGCGCTTGATTCATGCACCACACCCACCTTCAGCACCCCTTGACAGAATCACACACCAGAATGGAATCAGCAGGATCTGCAGTTACGCCTGAGTCGCTCGAGGAGCATGTTCGCGGCCAAGATGACCAGATACGACAACTGGGGACCGCTCTACAGGACGTCATCAACACCTTGCACCGATGGGAGGCCATCGGGGTACCCACGCCTCCACCTACCCTGCCAACCCCATCGGCCGGTCCACCAGTCCCAGGTCCGGTACCCAGGGGGATTCGGCTCTCGCTCCCGAGGGCGTATGACGGAACAGCTGCCGGGTGTCAGGGGTTCCTCCTGCAGGTGGAGCTCTACCTGGCCACTGTACACCCGGTGCCCTCGGGACACGAGAGCGTTTCCGCCCTCATCTCCTGTCTCACAGGCAAGGCGTTGGAGTGGGCTAACGCCGAGTGGAGGAAGATGGACGCCAACACCATCTCCTACGCCGAGTTCTCCCGTCGCTTCAAGGCCGTGTTCGACCATCCACCTGAGGGCAAAGCGGCGGGGGAGCGTCTAGTCCACTTGAGTTCCGGACTCTAGCGGCGGACGCAGGGTGGAATGAACGGGCCCTCATCGACCATTTTCGAGGTAGCCTACGGGAGGACGTTCAACGTGAGTTGGCCTGCAGGGATACCCATCTTACCTTCGACCAGTTGGTCGATATGTCCATCCATCTGAACACCCTGCTGGCCACCCGTGGACGTCCCGAGGGGGGTCCGTCCATTCCGCCCTCCGGCACCTCCGAGCCGAGCCCTATGGAGCTCGGGGGTGCCGGCGCTAGAGAAAGGAGGAGGAGGAGCCCGAGGGGGCCTGTCTCCTGCACCAAGTGCGGTCGTGGAGGGCACACTGCGGCCAGGTGCTGGGGAGGGTTCTCCGGGGGAGAAGACAACAGGCCACGCACTGGGGGGGCCTCCCAGGTGAGTAGACGTCCCACTTACCCAGAGCTTTCTGTTGCGCACTTTTGTACCTGTTTGTTTTCCACAGGTTGCACCTCATTCCCAGCATAAGGCGCTAGTAGATTCAGGCGCAGCTGGGAATTTTGATGATCGGAAGTTTTGTTTAGATTTAGGGATACCTCTCCTACCTGTTGACAAACCTTTTCCCGTTCATGCCTTAGATAGCCGCCCGTTGGGGTCGGGGTTGATTAGGGAGATCACAGCGCCACTTAGGATGTGTGCGCAGGGGGGTCATGAAGAGACTATACAGCTGTATCTGATCGACTCTCCTGCGTACCCAGTGGTGCTGGGAATTCCCTGGTTAAGCACCCATAACCATGCTATTTCGTGGCAACAGAGGGCTCTCGATGGGTGGTCTGCTCAGTGCGAGGGGCGATGTCTGGGTGTTTCCGTGGGGGCGACTTCGGTGGAAAGTCCAAACCAAGTGCCCGCACTGCACATTCCGCCTGAATATGGGGATTTAGCTCTCGTGTTTAGCAAAACTAGGGCGACGCAGTTGCCTCCTCATAGACAGGGGGATTGTGCAATTGATCTCCAGGCAGGAGCGGCGCTCCCACGGAGCCATGTGTATCCTTTGTCTCAAGAGGAGAGAAAAGCTATGGAGACTTACATAGCCGAATCTTTGAGACAGGGATACATTCGGCCCTCCACTTCTCCCGCCTCCTCGAGCTTCTTTTTTGTGAAAAAGAAAGATGGAGGGTTGCGCCCGTGCATTGATTACCGTGGTCTCAATCAGATTACTGTGAAATACAGTTATCCACTCCCTCTGATTGCGACCATGACGGAGTCATTGCATGGAGCGCGGTTTTTCACAAAACTGGATCTCAGGAGCGCGTATAACTTGGTGCGCATTAGGGAGGGCGACGAATGTTAGACAGCGTTTAGTACCACGTCAGGTCATTTCGAGTATCTTGTCATGCCATATGGGTTGATGAATGCTCCATCAGTCTTCCAATCCTTCGTAGATGACATTTTCCGGGATATGCAGGGACAAGGGGTGGTCGTGTACATTGATGATATTCTGTTGTACTCGTCTACCCGAGCCGAGCATGTAACCCTGGTGCGTCGTGTATTGAGGAGGCTGTTGGAGCACGACCTATATGTCAAGGCAGAGAAATGTCTGTTTTTCCAGGAGTCGGTCTCCTTTTTGGGTTATCGGTTGTCCGCGTCAGGGGTGAGAATGGAGGTGGATCGTGTGTCCGCTGTGCGTAATTGGCAAACACCAACCACTGTAAAAGAGGTGCAGCAGTTCTTGGGCTTTGCGAATTACTACCGGAGGTTTATCCGGGGTTTTGGACAGGTGGAAGCTCCCATCACGTCCCTTCTGAAAGGGGGTCCGGTGCGCCTGCAGTGGTCAGCTGATGCGGACAGGGCCTTTGGGAGACTGAAGGACCTGTTTACGTCGGCTCCGGTGCTGGCGCATCCGGATCCCGCAATACCCTTTCAGGTTGAGGTGGACGCGTCTGAGGCAGGTATAGGGGCCGTTCTCTCTCAACGGTCCGGCTCGCCACCTAAACTCCGCCCCTGTGCTTTTTACTCAAAAAAGCTCAGCCCGGCGGAGCGTAACTATGACGTTGGGGACAGGGAGCTGTTAGCTGTAGTTCAAGCCCTTAAGGTGTGGAGGCATTGGCTTGAGGGGGCTCAACACCCTTTCCTCATTTTGACTGACCATCGGAACCTGGAGTACATCCGGGCAGCGAGGAGACTGAACCCTCGCCAGGCTCTATGGAGTATGTTTCTCACCAGGTTCGTATTTAAAATCACGTACATCCCTGGGTCCCAGAATGGTAAGGCAGATGCACTGTCCCGGCGGTATGACACGGAGGAGAGGTCCGTTGAGCCTACTCCCATACTACCGGAGTCTTGCCTTGTGGCACCGGTGGTGTGGGAGGTCGATGCCGAAATCGAGCGAGCGTTGCGTACCGACCCCAGCCCTCCACAGTGTCCTGAGGGTCGGAAGTACGTTCCGCTCGAGATTCGGGATCGACTCATGTACTGGGCTCACACGTCACCCTCCTCTGGACATCCGGGTATTGGCCGGACAGTGCATTGCCTTAGCACTAAATACTGGTGGCCTACTTTGGCTAGGGATGTGAGGGTTTATGTCTCCTCCTGCTCGGTGTGCGCCCAGTGTAAGGCGCCCCGACATCTGCCCAGGGGTAAGTTACAACCCCTGCCCGTTCCACAACGACCATGGTCCCACCTCTCGGTGGATTTTGTGACAGACCTTCCCCTCTCTCAGGGGAATACCACCATCCTGGTCGTTGTGGACCGGTTCTCTAAGGCCTGTCGTCTTCTCCCTATGTCGGGTCTTCCTACTGCCCTACAGACCGCTGAGGCCTTATTTACCCATGTCTTCCGGCATTACGGGGTACCCGAGGATATAGTGTCTGATCGAGGCCCCCAGTTTACCTCCCGTGTTTGGAGAGCGTTCATGGAGCGTTTGGGGGTCTCGGTTAGCCTTACCTCAGGGTACCACCCGGAGAGTAACGGGCAGGTAGAACGTGTCAACCAGGATGTGGGTAGGTTTCTGAGGTCGTATTGCCAGGACCGGCCTGAGGAGTGGGCACGGTACATTCCCTGGGCCGAGATGGCCCAGAACTCTCTCCGCCACTCCTCTACCAACCTAACCCCTTTCCAATGTGTGTTAGGTTACCAGCCGGTTCTGGCACCGTGGCAGCAGAGCCAGATCGAGGCCCCTGCGGTGGATGATTGGATGAGGCGCTCGGAAGAGACGTGGAACGCTGCCCACGTCCACCTGCAGCGGGCCGTCCTTCGTCACAAGGCGAGCGCCGATCTCCACCGCAGTGAGGGGCCGGTGTATGCACCCGGAGATCGAGTCTGGCTCTCTACCAGAAACCTACCCCTCCGCCTGCCCTGCCGGAAGCTGGGTTGGCGGTTTGTGGGGCCCTTTAAAGTCCTGAGAAGATTGAACGAGGTGTGTTATAGGTTACATCTACCTGTTGAGTATAAGAATATTAACCCCTCGTTCCATGTGTCTCTTCTCAGGCCGGTGGTAGCTGGTCCACTCCAGGACAATGAGATAGGAGAGACTCCTCCGCCCCCACTGGACATCGAGGGGGCTCCGGCGTACACCGTTCGGTCCATCTTGGACTCCAGACGCCGGATGGGGGGTCTCCAGTATCTCGTGGAGTGGGAGGGGTACGGCCCGGAGGAGCGGTGCTGGGTGCCGCGGAGGGACATCCTAGACCCATCTCTCCTGTCGGAGTTCCACCGGGACCATCCCGCGCGCCCTGCTCCGCGTCCTCCTGGTCGTCGCCGGGGTCGGCGCACGGCTGGAGCCGCGCGTCAAGGGGGGGTACTGTCACGGTTTCGGCCGAGGCTGCTCCTCCTCCTGGTTCGGGCAGGCGTCGGCGGTCGTCGTCCCCGGAGTACTAGCTACCACCGATCTATGTTTCATGTTCGTTTGGTTTTGTCTTTATGTTGTACACCTGTGTCTTGTTAGTCCTCGTTAGTGTCCTATTTAGTTCTCGGTGTGTGTGTTTGTCTTTGTGTGTGATTGCTCTTCTGTTTCGTGTTGGAGCTACGTACTTCCCTCCAGTGTTTTGGAGTGGTTTTTCGCACATGTTAGTGCGCCGTTTGTTTGACGCCTGTGTGCGCCGTGATTTCGCCTTCGGGCTTATTGTGCTTATTTTCTACGTGAATATTGCACTAAAGTCTTTTGGACTGAGCTTCTGCGTCCTGCGCTTGATTCATGCACCACACCCACCTTCAGCACCCCTTGACATTAAGGGTATTTAAGCTTTAAGGGTATTTAAGCTTTAAGGGTATTTAAGCTTTCAGGGTATTTAAGCTTTCAGGGTATTTAAGCTTTAAGGGTATTTAAGCTTTAGGGGTATTTAAGCTTTAAAGGTATTTAAGCTTTCAGGGTATTTAAGCTTTAAGGGTATTTAAGCTTTAAAGGTATTTAAGCTTTCAGGGTATTTAAGCTTTCAGGGTATTTAAGCTCTCAGGGTATTTAAGCTCTCAGGGTATTTAAGCTCTCAGGGTATTTAAGCTTTCAGGGTCTCTCATCCTGCTGCTACTATGTGCTGGGTTCTTACTCCCACTACCACCCCAGCCTCCACCTGTTAGGTTCTGGTGTATTGGTAGAGTTTACTGCGCTCACTGCCTGCAGGCTATATTTTATTTGGACGCTTTGCTCGGAGAGCCTACATCGACAAAACTTGCATTATTAATTGTTGAATAAATGGTTAAACATATTTATACGTGTCGTTTTCTTTCTGAACTAACTATTCTGTTGATTAAGGGCCTGGCATACTGCCCTGGCCAATCCAATGGTGAACTAACTATTCTGTTGATTAAGGGCCTGGCATACTGCCCTGGCCAATCCAATGGTGAACTAACTATTCTGTTGATTAAGGACCTGGCATACTGCCCTGGCCAATCCAATGGTGAACTAACTATTCTGTTGATTAAGGACCTGGCATACTGCCCTGGCCAATCCAATGGTGAACTAACTATTCTGTTAATTGGGGGAATTTCAGCAACAGCAGTTTAATACTTAACACACATACACATGAGCGAGCGTGCACACAAAACAAACACAAACAGGACACACACCCCACACACACACACACACACACACACACACACACACACACACACACACACACACACACACACACACACCCCACACACACACACCCCACACACACACACACACACACACATTAAAACAGATGTGGTCTCCACAATGCCAGCCTTGTTTGATGTTTTATTTTGGACACTCACTTGACAACTGGTTTTCAAAAACAAAACGAGACAAACTAAAGCACTGCTATGTGAAGCTGAACATTAAGGAAAGTGCTGATTGACTGGACATCGAATGGCCTTGTAAGTGGCATTTGATAGACATAGGACAGTGAGTGGGGGGTCAAATGAAAAGTGTCCCCCGATTCTAATGTCTATCTGTCTGTAAGAGCCATTAAATATGACTAAGACCTTGACAGGCTTTTATTCCAACTGGACATCCTCTCTGTTCCTCTGTCATGGCCGTCTCTCTCCTAAGTGCACTTTCCCTCCTAACCCGACTAGCACTTTGGAATTGATTGAAACAAAATGTCACAATGATGCCCTGTAGCTCTGAGCTATGAGCCGCCCTTCCACGCACAGCCTTAATTATTCATCAATTAGTGCCATCTTTTTTTTCCTAAATGATTTTCATTCAGTTTGCAGAGATGTATGGTCCCCCTGCTGTTAACCAGTCTAAAGGCATTAGTTTCTGGGTTTGCAATTAGACTTCATGCATAATTCATGAGCCAGACCCAACTCTGTCTGTCGTGTCTTTAGACAGAGGCTGAGTCCCAAATAGCACTCTATTCCCTATGTAGTGCACTACTTTCGACCAGGTTCCATAGGGCTCTGGTGAAACGGTGTGTACTTTATAGGGAATAGGCTGCCATTTGGGACGCAGCCTGCAGACTGCTACGATGCTCTGAGCTCATCTCTACTCTGGAGGCAGAGATGGGAAATGAATTCAGTCTCTCTCAGGTTGGAAGAGAACAGATGCCGTCGGCCTGAGAGAGAGAGAGAGAGAGAGAGAGAGAGAGAGAGAGAGAGAGAGAGAGAGAGAGAGAGACAGAGAGAGAGAGAGAGACAGAGAGAGAGGGAGAGAGAGAGAGAGAGAGAGAGAGAGAGAGAGAGAGAGAGAGAGAGGGAGAGAGAGAGAACGGAGGAGACGGCTTTCTGTGAGATCAACGTACGCTGATGATGACAGAATAGAAGAGGATAGAAATACCACTGATGAAATTAAAATGTCCAAATCTATTTTTTATAGTGAACAACGGCAAACGCTCTATACTCTCTGTCCAATCTATACTCTCTGTCCAATCTATACTCTCTGTCCAATCTATACTCTCTGTCCAATCTATACTCTCTGTCCAATCTATACTCTCTGTCCAATCTATACTCTCTGTCCAATCTATACTCTCTGTCCAATCTATACTCTCTGTCCAATCTATACTCTCTGTCCAATCTATACTCTCTGTCCAATCTATACTCTCTGTCCAATCTATACTCTCTGTCCAATCTATACTCTCTGTCCAACATAGCTCTCTGTCCAACCTAGCTCTCTGTCCAACCTAGCTCTCTGTCCAACCTTGCTCTCTGTCCAACCTTGCTCTCTGTCCAACCTTGCTCTCTGTCCAACCTAGCTCTCTGTCCAACCTAGCTCTCTGTCCAACCTAGCTCTCTGTCCAACCTTGCTCTCTGTCCAACCTTGCTCTCTGTCTAAAATAGCTCTCTGTCCAACCTTGCTCTCTGTCCAACCTTGCTCTCTGTCCAACCTAGCTCTCTGTCCAACCTTGCTCTCTGTCCAACCTAGCTCTCTGTCCAACCTTGCTCCCTGTCCAACCTTGCTCTCTGTCCAACCTTGCTCTCTGTCCAACCTAGCTCTCTGTCCAACCTTGCTCTCTGTCCAACCTTGCTCTCTGTCCAACCTAGCTCTCTGTCCAACCTAGCTCTCTGTCCAACCTAGCTCTCTGTCCAACCTAGCTCTCTGTCCAACCTAGCTCTCTGTCCAACCTTGCTCTCTGTCCAACCTTGCTCTCTGTCCAACCTTGCTCTCTGTCCAACCTTGCTCTCTGTCCAACCTTGCTCTCTGTCCAACCTAGCTCTCTGTCCAACCTAGCTCTCTGTCCAACCTAGGTCTCTGTCCAACCTAGCTCTCTGTCCAACCTTGCTCTCTGTCCAACCTTGCTCTCTGTCCAACCTAGCTCTCTGTCCAACATAGCTCTCTGTCCAACATAGCTCTCTGTCCAACCTAGCTCTCTGTCCAACCTAGCTCTCTGTCCAACCTAGCTCTCTGTCCAACCTTGCTCTCTGTCCAACCTTGCTCCCTGTCCAACATAGCTCTCTGTCCAACCTAGCTCTCTGTCCAACCTAGCTCTCTGTCCAACCTAGCTCTCTGTCCAACCTTGCTCTCTGTCCAACCTTGCTCTCTGTCCAACATAGCTCTCTGTCCAACCTAGCTCTCTGTCCAACCTTGCTCTCTGTCCAACCTAGCTCTCTGTCCAACCTTGCTCTCTTTCCAACCTAGCTCTCTGTCCAACCTTGCTCTCTGTCCAACATAGCTCTCTGTCCAACCTAGCTCTTTGTCCAACCTAGCTCTCTGTCCAACCTTGCTCTCTGTCCAACCTAGCTCTCTGTCCAACATAGCTCTCTGTCCAACCTTGCTCTCTGTCCAACCTAGCTCTTTGTCCAACCTAGCTCTCTGTCCAACCTAGCTCTCTGTCCAACCTTGCTCTCTGTCCAACCTTGCTCTCTGTCCAACCTAGCTCTCTGTCCAACCTAGCTCTCTGTCCAACCTAGCTCTCTGTCCAACCTAGCTCTCTGTCCAACCTAGCTCTCTGTCCAACCTAGCTCTCTGTCCAACCTAGCTCTCTGTCCAACCTAGCTCTCTGTCCAACCTTGCTCTCTGTCCAACCTTGCTCTCTGTCCAACCTAGCTCTCTGTCCAACCTTGCTCCCTGTCCAACCTTGCTCTCTGTCCAACCTAGCTCTCTGTCCAACCTTGCTCTCTGTCCAACCTTGCTCTCTGTCCAACCTTGCTCTCTGTCCAACCTTGCTCTCTGTCCAACCTTGCTCTTTGTCCAACCTAGCTCTCTGTCCAACCTAGCTCTCTGTCCAACCTAGCTCTCTGTCCAACCTAGCTCTCTGTCCAACCTAGGTCTCTGTCCAACCTTGCTCTCTGTCCAACCTTGCTCTCTGTCCAACCTTGCTCTCTGTCCAACCTAGCTCTCTGTCCAACCTAGCTCTCTGTCCAACCTAGCTCTCTGTCCAACCTAGCTCTCTGTCCAACCTAGCTCTCTGTCCAACCTAGCTCTCTGTCCAACCTTGCTCTCTGTCCAACCTTGCTCTCTGTCCAACCTAGCTCTCTGTCCAATCTAGCTCTCTGTCCAACCTTGCTCTCTGTCCAACCTAGCTCTCTGTCCAACCTTGCTCTCTGTCCAACCTTGCTCTCTGTCCAACCTAGCTCTCTGTCCAACCTAGCTCTCTGTCCAACCTTGCTCTCTGTCCAACCTAGCTCTCTGTCCAACCTTGCTCTCTGTCCAACCTTGCTCATTGTTTTGGGCCTTTTATGGTATTGTGTCAGGAGCCTGGCCTCTTTCTGTGGTCCTCTGCTTCCATCTGGTGGACATGCAGATAATACATATTGGATTGAAAGAACAGAAACTACTTACTTAGAGTATACCAAATAGATGTTTTAATGGAAGTACCTCTTCATACAGATGCAACACCATAGTACGAATGTCCGCTCTTAGTGAAGCACTGGTAGGAACAGAGGAGAGCACGTACAGGGACGGTCTGAGAACTCATCATCTTCATGTCCTGAAGGAGAGATCAGTAAGACTGAAGATTAGTGTTACCAAATTATTCCATGCCCATGCAGTTGATATCATGCTTGGCTCATGCGTGGTGATAGGTGTCTATAGATAGTGGTGATAGGTGTCTATGGATAGTGGTGATAGGTGTCTATAGATAGTGGTGATAGGTGTCTATAGATAGTGGTGATAGGTGTCTATGGATAGTGGTGATAGGTGTCTATATATAGTGGTGATAGGTGTCTGTAGATAGTGGTGATAGGTGTCTGTAGATAGTGGTGATAGGTGTCTATATATAGTGGTGATAGGTGTCTATGGATAGTGGTGATAGGTGTCTATATATAGTGGTGATAGGTGTCTGTAGATAGTGGTGATAGGTGTCTATATATAGTGGTGATAGGTGTCTATATATAGTGGTGATAGGTGTCTATATATAGTGGTGATAGGTGTCTATAGATAGTGGTGATAGGTGTCTATATATAGTGGTGATAGGTGTCTATGGATAGTGGTGATAGGTGTCTATGGATAGTGGTGATAGGTGTCTATGGATAGTGGTGATAGGTGTCTGTAGATAGTGGTGATAGGTGTCTATGGATAGTGGTGATAGGTGTCTATGGATAGTGGTGATAGGTGTCTATAGATAGTGGTGATATTTGATGGATGTGTACGCCTCAGGAACTTGAAGCTTTCCACCTTCTCCACTGCGGTCCCGTCGATGTGGATAGGGGCGTGCTCCCTCTGCTGTCTCCTGAAGTCCACGATCAGCTCCTTCGTTTTGTTCACCTCGAGGGGACGTTCGTTCCACAGGCAGTTACTGTTCAGCTGAAGGCTTGGAAATATACTGTGTACAAAACATTAAGAACACCTTCCTAATATTGATATGCACCCCCCCCCCCCCCCCCCCCCCCCCCCCATCCCCCCCCTCTCCCCATCCCCCCCTCCCCCTCCAGCTAGAGACACCAAACTAACTTTCATATGTTCTGCCTATCCTAACTTCCAATTCTTAAAAACTGGATAACCAAAATTCATATTTTTGCATAAAATAATACATTTGCATAAAATCATTAACCAACAGTAACTCTTGAACCGTTCAAGCTAGACACCAAACCAACTTACTCATGTTGACGCTATCCTAACTTCCAATTCTTAAACACATTTATCAACTATGACTATATACACTGAGTGTACAAAACATTAGGAACACCTTCCTAATATTGAGTTGCACCCCCTTTTGCCCTCAGAACAGCCTCTATTCATCAGGGCATGGACTCTACAAGGTGTCGAAAGCCTTCCACAGGGATGCTGGCCCATGTTGACTCCAATGCTTCCCACAGTTGTATCAAGTTGGCTGGATGTCCTTTGGGTGGTGGACCATTCTTACACACAGGAAACTATTGACCATGAAAAACCCAGCAGCGTTGCAGTCCTTGACACAAACCGGTGTGCCTGGCACCTACTACCAAACCCTGTTCAAAGGCACTTAAATATTTTGTCTTGCCCATTCACCCTCTGAATGGCACACATACACAATCCATGTCTCAATTGTTTCAAGGCTTAAAAATCCTTCTTTAACCTGTCTCCTCCCCTTCACCTACAGATTGAAGTGGATTTAACAGGTGACATCAATAAGGGATCATAGCTTTCACCTGGTCAGTCTGCCATGGGAAAGAGCAGGTGTTCATAATGTTTTGTACAGTCAGTGTATGCGTTAATCATGCAACCGATTTAGGAACATTGATCATTTTCTTTGGCAGGTTCCCGTAGAAACAAGACGGTTTTCGACTTACCAGAATCCCATTTACAACGCTTTAGTGACCTCTGGAGGCGTCTCCTGGAAGTCTATTTGTTTTTATTACAGGAGATTATTTTTCAATTTCGTTCTGGCCATCGTTTTTTCAGGTCTGAACTTCAGAACCTAAGTACTATAAGAGCATATCCCTAACCTCATCACACGTGTTGAATTGCCCCTGAATGTGTCCCTATCATTGAAATAAAATGCCTAAATTGGACAATTGCGTTCAACAATCAACATGACAGTATGCTGTGTTTTCTGCATGAATGTCTTTCCAGTGGAAATGAAACAAATTGGAAAAACATTTTGATAATTGCATTTGTCTGAGACAATATTGTCCATCAGCATTCACACATACAAGACAATCAGCCTTTTGACATTGCAGTCATAACAGAAATAACAGCGAATCACCACCAAAGGCAATATTTAATAGATAACATTTCCATGATGATTTCAGGAATATTCCCAAGCACTGATGAAGTATATGGTGTATAAAGTTACTTCCAACTGTGATGGCAAACTATTCTCTATGTCACCACATGGTTAGGAGGTATTATTTTCAGTCTCTCTGCCTCTCTCATCGAATTCCATGGATGCAAGCACATTATTTAGACATTATTTAAACCTGATGACACCATATATACTGAACAAAAATATAAAATGCAACAATTTCATTGATTTTACAGCGTTACAGTTCATATGAGGAAATCAGTCAACTGAAATAAATGTATTAGGCCCTAATCTATGGATTTCACATGACTGGGAATACAGATATGCATCTGTTGGTCACAGATACCTTAAACATGGGCCTCACAATGGGCCTCAGGATCTCGTCACTGTATTTTTGTGCATTTAAATTGTCATCGATAAAATGTAATTGTGTTCATTGTCCGTAGCTTATGCCTGCCCATACCATAACCCCACCGCCACCATGGGGGCACTATGTTCACAACGTTGACATCAGCAAACCGCACGCCCACACGACGCCATACACATGGTCTGCGGTTGTGAGGCCAGTTGGACGTACTTACCAAATTCTCTAAAATGGCATTGGAGGCGGCTTATGGTAGAGAAATGAACATTCACTTCTCTGGCAACAGCTCTGGTGGACATTCCTGCAGTCAGCATGACAATTACACGCTTCCTCAAAACTTGAGACATCTGTGTTGTGTGACAAAACTGCACGTTTTAGAGTGGTCGTTTATTGTCCCCAGCACAAGGTGCACCTGTGTAATGATCATGCTGTTTAATCAGCTTCTTGATATGCCACACCTGTCAGGTGGATGGATTATCTTGGTAAAGGAGAAATGCTCACTAACAGGGATGTAAACAAAGTTGTGCACAGATTTTGAGAAAAATAAGCTTTTTGTGCGTATGGAACATTTCTGGGATCTTTTATTTCAGCTCATGAAACATGGGACCAACACTTGCGTTTATATTTTGTTTTGTTCAGTATAGTTGAATTGAGGGGGAGGGGGAGGGGGGGGCAGTGTCTCTGGGAGTGAAATCATTATGTCATTTGACATTGTGAATTCAAGGATTTTACATTGGTGGATTCCCAATAGTGACTTTTTTGTCCATTTCCACCACTGCTTGACTTTATCATTCATTATAATGGAACTCAATGAGAGTCTCAGTCTTCCCCTTGAGTGGCAGGGTCTTTCAGACGTTCCACTGAGTTGTAGTGTTCTCCCAGTCCGTACGCATGACGCATGTAACTGAAACACAATAGCTACAATTAAAGGCACAATCCATCATTTGGATAATTTATTTTTCTTTTTGCCAAATGGCAGCCCCACTTGGTTTACTATAAGGCTGATGGTGAATGGGGCTGGAGAAATGTAACCACTCAAATTACTTCGTAAACTGAGCTAGGGAAGTATGGAGGTTAACTGACAAGGTACTAACAGTATGGAGGTTAACTGACATGGTACTAACAGTATGGAGGTTAACTGACAAGGTACTAACAGTATGGAGGTTAACTGACATGGTACTAACAGTATGGAGGTTAACTGACATGGTACTAACAGTATGGAGGTTAACTGACATGGTACTAACAGTATGGAGGTTAACTGACATGGTACTAACAGTATGGAGGTTAACTGACAAGGTACTAACAGTATGGAGGTTAACTGACATGGTACTAACAGTATGGAGGTTAACTGACAAGGTACTAACATTATGGAGGTTAACTGACATGGTACTAACAGTATGGAGGTTAACTGACATGGTACTAACAGTATGGAGGTTAACTGACATGGTACTAACAGTATGGAGGTTAACTGACAAGGTACTAACAGTATGGAGGTTAACTGACATGGTACTAACAGTATGGAGGTTAACTGACAAGGTACTAACAGTATGGAGGTTAACTGACATGGTACTAACAGTATGGAGGTTAACTGACAAGGTACTAACAGTATGGAGGTTAACTGACATGGTACTAACAGTATGGAGGTTAACTGACAAGGTACTAACAGTATGGAGGTTAACTGACATGGTACTAACAGTATGGAGGTTAACTGACTCGGTACTAACAGTATGGAGGTTAACTGACTTGGTACTAACAGTATGGAGGTTAACTGACTTGGTACTAACAGTATGGAGGTTAACTGACACGGTACTAACAGTATGGAGGTTAACTGACATGGTACTAACAGTATGGAGGTTAACTGATATGGTACTAACAGTATGGAGGTTAACTGACATGGTACTAACAGTATGGAGGTTAACTGACATGGTACTAACAGTATGGAGGTTAACTGACTCGGCACTAACAGTATGGAGGTTAACTGACTTGGTACTAACAGTATGGAGGTTAACTGACTTGGTACTAACAGTATGGAGGTTAACTGACACGGTACTAACAGTATGGAGGTTAACTGACATGGTACTAACAGTATGGAGGTTAACTGACATGGTACTAACAGTATGGAGGTTAACTGACTTGGTACTAACAGTATGGAGGTTAACTGACATGGTACTAACAGTATGGAGGTTAACTGACATGGTACTAACAGTATGGAGGTTAACTGACATGGTACTAACAGTATGGAGGTTAACTGACATGGTACTAACAGTATGGAGGTTAACTGACAAGGTACTAACAGTATGGAGGTTAACTGACATGGTACTAACAGTATGGAGGTTAACTGACTCGGTACTAACAGTATGGAGGTTAACTGACTTGGTACTAACAGTATGGAGGTTAACTGACTTGGTACTAACAGTATGGAGGTTAACTGACACGGTACTAACAGTATGGAGGTTAACTGACATGGTATTAACAGTATGGAGGTTAACTGACATGGTACTAACAGTATGGAGGTTAACTGACTTGGTACTAACAGTATGGAGGTTGACTGACATGGTACTAACAGTATGGAGGTTAACTGACATGGTACTAACAGTATGGAGGTTAACTGACTTGGTACTAACAGTATGGAGGTTAACTGACATGGTACTAACAGTATGGAGGTTAACTGACATGGTACTAACAGTATGGAGGTTAACTGACATGGTACTAACAGTATGGAGGTTAACTGACATGGTACTTACATAAGGGTGATGGGTGACTTGTCAAATTCCTCTCCAATCATTATAGCTGGGGAATCTGCTTGGAGCACTTCTATTGGCAGTTGAAGGACCTGTGTCAGAGCTCTCAGCTGTTAGGGAACAAAGTAGCAGCATACATGAATCACTGAGTATATGTGATCCCATTCTGGTACCATTTTACAGTAAGGTACGCTAACTATAAGTAGTTTGTAAATGTTAATTTACAGTTTATAGATAATTTATAAATCAGTATAAAACCGTTATGACACAAGGTGCTCTGTTGGGTCCTTTGATAAAACAAATATAGCCTGATCAAGTGATTAAAGGATGAAGATACCTCCAGTTGTCCACCCCAGGCTGCTGTGTCCGCCACGTCACTGCAATACTTCTCAAACTCATCTGAAAACACACACAGAGTTAAGGAATACCTGGGATAGGATAAAGTAATCCTTCTACCCCCCCTTACCCCACCAAAAAAAATAAAAAATAACATATTGTAAAGTGGTTGTCCCACTGGCTATAGGGTGAATGCACCAATTTGTAAGTCGCTCTGGATAAGGGCGTCTGCTAAATGACGTAAATGTAAATGTAAATGTGATCACACAATGCAGTGACACTGCAGAGCGGACCACAGGTGATACTGAATTTCATATTCATGTTTATATTTTTTTCAATATTTATAAAATGTACAGTACCAGTCAAAAGTTTTAGAACACCTACTCATTCAAGGGTTTTTCTTTATTTTTTACTATTTTCTACATTGTAGAATAATAGTGAAGACATCAAAACTATGAAATAACACACATGGAATCATGTAGTAACCAAAAAAGTGTTAAACAAATCAAAATATATTTTATATTTGAGATTCTTCAAATAGCCACCCTTTGCCTTGATGACAGCTTTGACACTCTTTTCATTTGTTCATTCATTTTCAATTGTTGAACACTTTTTTTGGTTACTACATGATTCCATATGTGTTATTTCATAGTTTTGATGTCTTCACTATTATTCTACAATGTAGAAAATAGTAAAAAATAAAGGAAAAACCCTGGAATGAGTAGGTGTGTCCAAACATTTGACAGGTAGTGTATGTAAGAAAGTTGTTATTGAAAAATCCTACTCATATTTCAGAGCAAGCGGTATAGCTTCATATAACATCAACGTTTGCTTTGTGGCATCTACAGATGAAACCTTATCGCCTGGGTAACGCCAAAATGCCCCAGATACTCCAACTTCAATTACTTATTTCTCAATTACGCTTTAAGATACAAAATGTCAAAAAAAACAATCCTTCCTCCAAAGAATGCTTTTATGGATTACATTTCATGAAAATCCAAAGCATATTTTTTCTGTTCTAGTTTAGTGAGGAATCCCCCATACAAAACCTAACAAACAACAACCTCAACATAAAACACAGAGACGGTTTTCTACACACAGATTAAGTTTTTAGTCCTGGACTGAAAAGCGTTTTCAATAGAGGTTCTCCACTGATCATGCTTCTTAGTCCTCGACTAGGTTTAATCTGTGTCTGGGGGAAACCGGCCCTAAATGAACAGAACAGCTCACTTAGTCCTCACCAGCTGTGTACATGTCCCCTGTGTTGGTGTTAGTGAGGAAGGGAAGGAAGTCGTCTGTGTGGCTCCTCATGTGCTGAGCGGTTTGGGCCCGGAGCTCCTTCAGGGTCAGACCTAAACCGTGCTGCCCCAACTGGTCCTCCACAGCACGGTACATACAGTGGCCGTCTGAGGAGGAGAAGAGTTAACTGTCCATTAACTTGAGTCACAATCCAACCCCCCCCCCCCCCCGAGACACACACATCTCTGAGGGGTTGGAAGACAGTGGGTTAAGTAAGTGCGTTGCTCAAGGGCACAACGGTAGGCGATGGTATCTAGGATGATGCCAGCATCCCTCCGTCTCACCCTGCCATCTCACTTTGCAACAGATCTTTCCATTCGGAGCTGGGATTCGAACCGGCAACCCTCTGTTTGCTGGCCTGCTTCTCTAACCTCTATGCCACCTACCACCCCCCTTGCTGCGGGTCCTACCACCCCCCTGCTGCGGGTCCTACCACCCCCCTGCTGCGGGTCCTACCACCCCCCTGCTCCAGGTCCTACCACCCCCCTGCTCCAGGTCCTACCACCCCCCTGCTGCGGGTCCTACCACCCCCCTGCTGCGGGTCCTACCACCCCCCTGCTCCAGGTCCTACCACCCCCCTGCTCCAGGTCCTACCACCCCCCTGCTGCGGGTCCTACCACCCCCCTGCTGCGGGTCCTACCACCCCCCTGCTCCAGGTCCTACCACCCCCCTGCTGCGGGTCCTACCACCCCCCTGCTCCAGGTCCTACCACCCCTCTGCTGCGGGTCCTACCACCCCCCTGCTGCGGGTCCTACCACCCCCCTGCTGCGGGTCCTACCACCCCCCTGCTGCGGGTCCTACCACCCCCCTGCTCCAGGTCCTACCACCCCCCTGCTCCAGGTCCTACCACCCCCCTGCTCCAGGTCCTACCACCCCCCTGCTCCGGGTCCTACCACCCCCCTGCTGCGGGTCCTACCACCCCCCTGCTGCGGGTCCTACCACCCCCCTGCTGCGGGTCCTACCACCCCCCTGCTGCGGGTCCTACCACCCCCCTGCTCCAGGTCCTACCACCCCCCTGCTCCAGGTCCTACCACCCCCCTGCTGCGGGTCCTACCACCCCCCTGCTCCAGGTCCTACCACCCCCCTGCTCCAGGTCCTACCACCCCCCTGCTGCGGGTCCTACCACCCCCCTGCTCCAGGTCCTACCACCCCCCTGCTGCGGGTCCTACCTGAGGAGATCTCCCTGATCTGCAGCTGGCGTTCTACCAGCTTCTGGGACAGCTTCAGTCCCTCCTGGTGTCTCAGCCCAGACAGGTTCTCCACCTCAGCCTCCGCTATACGACTCTCTCTCTCCTTCTCCGCGGCTGCCTTCTTATCCTGGGAGGGGTTCAGAGAGAACAGGGAGGACATACATGGGATTTGAACTCCACTGTGAAACATGTCTTACCTGGCTAAATAAAGGATTACATGAATGTCATCTTATTGCACCTTGTAAATGAGAGGATTTGAACAAGAAAAACGCCAGGAGTTTAGGGCTTACTGAATGTTAATACATTAAGATGCACAGTGAGTGACACAATACATTACAGCTCACCCGTCTCTTCTGTGCCTTGGACGGACCTCGCCCTTGTTTGGGAACTTTCAGTTCCTCCTCTCCTTCCAAAGCCAGGGACTCTACTCCATTCACAACCTCTTCCACCTTACAGAAGGAGGTAGACATTTCTGTTACTAAAACATGGCAAGTTATTTATCTGTGTGATTATCTACAATTTAAGATTGTGGCCGGTGATAACGATATTGAGGCCATGAAATAAAATAACAGGAAAAAATAACATGATATTCACACACAGACACAAATATGTTATAATAAATAATAATAGTTATTAATAATTTTGGGGGTGCATATATTTTCCCCGTTAGACAAGTGTGAAATTGACATTTGGGGTCACAGAAAGGTTATCAGGGAGTGGGGTCACAGAAAGTGTCACGAATACCGCCGAGGCTGCTCCTCCTCCTTGTTCGGGCAGGCTTCGGCGTTCGTCGTCCCCGGAGTACTAGCTGCCACCGTTTGATGTTTTCGATGTTTGTTTGGTCATGTCTAGTTTAGTGCACCTGTTTCGTATTCTGTCCTGATTATGTCCCCTATAAGTTTCCCTGTGTTATGTTTGGTAGTTGTGTGTTATTGTCCGCCTGTCGTTTTGTTTCGAGGTTCGGTACTTTTGTTAAGGAGCGTTTTACGCATTTCGCGTATTAGTTCGCCTCCGGTGTTTCGAGGCCATTTATTTTTGTATGTTGTTCAAATACTTCAGTAAAGTCGTCTTGACTTATTCCTCTGTGTCCTGCGCCAGACTTCACCACCGCATACACATCAGTACCGTGACAGAAAGGTTATCATAGTTTTGTGTTATTATATTAGTTTTTATTTCTATTAGTTTTGTTATTAGAAATGTTTTTTTGGGATGTCTTGCAAATGGGGGGGCACTAATACCAGAGAGGAAGAGGCGAAGCGAGAGATTTGACTCGCCAAAAAAATCTGTCCCGAGCGAAAATACAGCGTTAACCAGTGGAAGTGGATATTTTTTGAATGTAGGTCAATGGGAGAGTGATGAATTTGGTCAACATAAATTGAATTGATAATTTGCTACGTGAGGCTTATTTGATCGAATAGAAGTTGGGTAATGTTTAGGTTGTAACGAATGTACTGATATAAGTGGACGCACGTGGCATCCCGGCATCTTCGACAAAAAACATTTGTATCGGCGTCGTGCCTGTTGTTCACATGTGAATCTGCCCTCTCATTGGCTAGAATGTTCCAGCCTGCTCCCGCCTGCTTTCTGCCTTTGCGGACATTCATTCCCATTATTAGAGCATTGAGTCCTGTCTCTTGTCAGTAAACAGATCATCACAGAACATTGAGTCCTGTCTCTTGTCAGCATACAGATAGTCTTTGGTAATACATCAGGTGATAGGTTAGGTTTATAATGTTAATCTCAATGTGACTTAGATTTAAAAGGAATAGTGCCGAGACTGGTGCAAAAAATACGGTAGAAGGAAACTCTCTCTCATCCATGTTTACACCAATACAATGCTTTTTAACTTGAGTAGTGCAGTGCATGTAAGATTAATCAATTTAGCTACCTAGCCGATATTTCCCCTGTAGTGATAGTGATGCACAAGCTAGGCCAAGCTAGGCCAATTTGAAACATCGCCATCACCTGGGCTCGTAATTATTTACTCGCCAGATTAAGTAACTTGAAAACTCCCAAAAAGCATGAAAGCACCTTTGAAACCCCATTAGATTTTTACCCAAAGTTTAGAAGAAAAACTAAAATTGAACATAATTCATGATGATTTTTTATTTTATTTAGTTTTGGAGTCAAAAGATATATAGTTTCAGTATAGTTGTAGTTTTCAAACGGATTTGTTAATTATTGTATTTCAGTTTACTAAGTAGTTTCTTCATGATTAGTTTTCGTTTCAGTTTGTGTTTACTATAATAACCTATTGGGGTTAAAGTGCCTTGCTCAAGTTTTTTATTATTTTTAATTTGACCTTTATTTGACCGGGTTAGTCTCATTGGGATGAATAATCTCTTTTCCAAGAGATAACTGGCCCAAAATAGCAGAAAACAAGGTTGAAGACACACTCACAACATAAAACACAAAGCACTACAGTTGAAAGAGAATACATTTACACATTGAACAGAAAGATGGTTTGGGAAGGTGTGGTGCAACTAGGGGTCAAAACATTGACAGCCCCCCACTTCATTTTCCATCATAGTGTGTAACCTTGCTTTAAACTCCTTTAAAAGGGATGAGCTCCTGTAATTTCAGGACTTTTTGAAGCTCATTCCAAGCAGAAGGGGAAGAGAACTGGAAAGCTTTTTCCCCTAGCTCTGTACGGGCTTAAGCACAACCAACAGGTAGCTTAGTGGTTAAGAGCGTTGTGCCAGTAACCGAAAGGTCGCTGGTTCTAATCCCCGAGCCGACTAGGTGAAAAATCTGTCGATGTGCCCTTGAGCAAGGCACTTAACCCTAATTGCTCCTGTAAGTCGCTCTGGATAAGAACGTCTGCTAAATGACAAAAAAATAAATAAAAAATAAAGTCATGCAGGTGGTGACAGACTTTTCACGTTGTCGGCTCCGGGATTTCAAACCAGCGACCTTTGGGTTACCAAGTAGGCCTACTACTATAGCATATAACCACTGACATGTAGACAACATTTACCTTCTTCTCTCCTCCTCCTGACGATGAGTCTAGTTGTTGGAGTTCCTCGTTGTGTTTCTGATTCAGCTCAGCCTCCAGCTTGGTAATATCCTCTGTCAGCTGTTTACGCCTCTTTTTGTCATTTTTGGGGACAGCATTTTTCATGCTCTGGATTTTAGCTGAAACATGTATGAGTAGTTTATGTCCACTTCTCACATATCACAATATATCCTACAGTAGTCATAACAATATCCTACAGTAGTCATAACATTATCCTACAGTAGTCATACCAATATCCTACAGTAGTCATAACAATATACTACAGTAGTCATACCAATATATTACAGTAGTCATAACAACATCATACAGTAGTCATAACAATATACTACAGTAGTCATACCAATATCCTACAGTAGTCATACCAATATACTACAGTAGTCATAACAATATACTACAGTAGTCATACCAATATCCTACAGTAGTCATAACAATATACTACAGTAGTCATACCAATATCCTACAGTAGTCATACCAATATACTACAGTAGTCATAACAATATACTACAGTAGTCATACCAATATCCTACAGTAGTCATAACAATATCCTACAGTAGTCATAACAATATACTACAGTAGTCATACCAATATCCTACAGTAGTCATATAGCCATAGCTAGCTAGCTAACCCTAACCACAGATAAAAGTATATTTGGCTAAACTAAATTGCTGTTTTGATTTTCAACAAGTTAGGCTTGTTATTATTCGCTAGCTAGAATAACAGATAGGGGCATGTCATATCTATCCCACTCAGGGTGCTACAGCGTGATTACCAGTACATGTTGAATTGCAAATTATGAATCCAGTATTTCTAATTGTAAATGTTGCTAGCTAGCAAAGACGTCATTGTAAATCATAACACTACACCTAGCTACCAACCTTGCAGGTCCTTCTTCTCCTTGCGATGTTGCTTTGCTAATATCTCCTCGGCTGTCTCTACCGTTACCTCTTCCATGACTGTATTTTTTAAAAAGTTTATAAATACTGTTACATATATATCCAAGTCAACGTTATGCTTTTGCTGTTATGTAGAATTGGAACATTATTGATATCAAGATACAATTTTACGTCAGCTGGCCATCCATTACATTTGAAACGTGTTGTGCACCACACTTCCGGCTACTGAAATATCGCGATGTTATTGGTCATGACGTCGCTAAGGTTTCCTTAGTTGATTAGTAAGGTCTTAGTTTCTAGTCGACTACCGAGGACTCCTTAGTTGATTTGTCAGGTCTTAGTTTCTAGTCGACTACCGAGGACTCCTTAGTTGATTTGTCAGGTCTTAGTTTCTAGTCGACTACCGAGGACTCCTTAGTTGATTTGTCAGGTCTTAGTTTCTAGTCGACTACCGAGGACTCCTTAGTTGATTTGTCAGGTCTTAGTTTCTAGTCGACTACCGAGGACTCCTTAGTTGATTTGTCAGGTCTTAGTTTCTAGTCGACTACCGAGGACTCCTTAGTTGATTTGTCAGGTCTTAGTTTCTAGTCGACTACCGAGGACTCCTTAGTTGATTTGTCAGGTCTTAGTTTCTAGTCGACTACCGAGGACTCCTTAGTTGATTTGTCAGGTCTTAGTTTCTAGTCGACTACCGAGGACTCCTTAGTTGATTTGTCAGGTCTTAGTTTCTAGTCGACTACCGAGGACTCCTTAGTTGATTTGTCAGGTCTTAGTTTCTAGTCGACTACCGAGGACTCCTTAGTTGATTTGTCAGGTCTTAGTTTCTAGTCGACTACCGAGGACTCCTTAGTTGATTTGTCAGGTCTTAGTTTCTAGTCGACTACCGAGGACTTCCTTTTTATGCTGTATCACGTTCAACTTCAGTTTGATATAATTATTTTCAGGAATCTTTAAAACGTTTGTTTTGTCAAAAAATCGATTATCCGATTATATGGGATTGACAATGAGCAAAACGCCAGTGAAGCTTAATTAAAAAAAATTACAAAAAAGTATTTAAAAGACTGGCTTCAACATTTACATTTAACATCAATCACATAATTATTTTAATTCATAATTCTTTATAGCTATTAGAGATATGATCGATATGATATAATCTATGATTGGTAACTGTAGTTAACATGATAGAAGGAGCAAATCTTCAACAATGTATTCTCTTTTACTGGACCAAACCACGTTGTTTTAGAAAACACACCTATATCATTCTTAATTTTTTCATCTGTTAAACATAGATCAGAATAGAAAAAAACAGAATAGATCATTCATTGGTTGGATTTATATAGTGCTTTTTTTTCTAGACACCGAAAGCGCTTTTACACGGAGGAAACACCTCATCCACACCAAAATCAGAATATCATATTGTAGATTATTGGATAGTTTTGTTTAATCTTTTAAACATATAATACAATAGAATATAGCCTGTCTACAGTAGCCCTGTGGCCTAGTAGTCTATTAGACTCACAATCTATCATTTTGGAGGATGCAAACTGTATCTCGATGAATTATAAATATTATTTCGCCTAGTTTGCAGGCCTACTAAATAGCATGCCACCACTGTGCCTGAGGGGAACGGGTTGGGTTGGGTTGGGTTGGGTTGGGTTGGGGAGGGGAACGGGTTGGGTTGGGGTGTCTCTCTCTCTGCATTCAGTTGCTCCTAACCCTCCAGTCCCCTTTAGGTCTCTGTAGCTCCACGTCCGAGGGACTGCCCTCGCCGGAGCAGTAGGCTATCACGGATTCGCTGGCCGCCCCCCTCCCAAGGAAACACTGGCCAGAGGAGAGGCTCCGCCGCATCGGCTGTAGTTCTCCTCGTTGTTTTATTAGTCTGGTTTGGGTGAACTGCAGCCGCCATGGCCGATGAAGGCATGGATGAACGGTCCCCGCTGCTATCAGCACCGAACTCCGGGAATGTCACGCCGTCGGGACTGCCTTCGTACCTGCAGGACACGAGCCCGAGAGGTAAACAGACTTTAGGAAATGACTTCCCCCGTGTATGCTGAATCATTTTGGGAGTATCGTGTTTTGCATAGTGTGTTAAATTGTAACGGGCAAGAGAAAGGCTTCAGTCTAAAATCAACCGGACCGGCAGAAATCAAAAGGTGGAGTTTGCAGTGTGAGAGAAGAACAGCACCGTAGTAGAAGGCCTAGCCGAATATTTTCCAGAAAAATTCCAGTTGTCATGATTCAGTGTTCTGCAGAAATGCCTCTCATCACGATCTGTGTTGCAGGGTAATAATGTTTACACGTCTTCTAAAAGTATCTAGAAGGATATGTTGTCAGCCATTACTTGAGATGAGCAGCAATTACATTATGAATCAGAGGATACAAGTATAACTCACAAATCCTGAAAATCCCCTCTGAACATTGTGGGTTTTTTTTTTTGTGGTTGTGAGTCCACAAGGCATTAGGCCCACTATAACAGGCATAGACCACTAGGCTATGTATTAGTATTTATTTATAAGGAGGCTCATTGTAATGGCTGGAATGCCATTAAAGGAACGGAGTCAACCATGTGGTTTCCATATGGTTGATGTGTTCCATACCTTTCCATTAATTCCATTCCAGCCATTACAATGAGCCTGTCCTCCTATAGTTCCTCCCACCAGCCTCCACTGTAACCCATGTATTATTCACTTATTTCCTTTTGACTGGATCATAAACATCCGTGAAATAAATGTTTAAGTTAGTATTACTGTCCCTTCAGTCCATGCATGACATATAGGCCCAGTTGTGCGTGTTGTCGATGGTCATTTCACTATTGTGCTCTCTTGAAACATAATTCCTCCATATAGTGTTTGAGTGTATTTCGGATGTATAGTTATTCACACAGGGTCCATGTGGGTGATCTGAAAGCTTGGGTCCCATCATGCACCCTGTTTATCACAGTGATATTCAGATGATGGTCCTCTGTAGCTCAGCTGGTAGAGCACGGCGCTTGTAACGCCAAGGTAGTGGGTTCGATCCCCGGGACCACCCATACACCCCAAAAAATTTATGCACGCATGACTGTAAGTCACTTTGGATAAAAGCATCTGCTAAATGACATATTATATTATATTATTATATTATTATTATTATTATATTATATTATGATAGGCTTATTCTCCTCAGAGCCTTATACCATACCCAGCCCCATTGGGAAGTCAGCATTTTCCCCATTTGATGTTATTGGAGAGCCTATTAACCTACAGTAAACCACACATCTTTGTCAAGACACACTTTTCTACTGAGCTCGCCTGATCAAATCTCAGACCGTTAAAACACAGAAGCTACGTACCAAATATCTTATGTTTCACCGAGTCGTGGCTGAACGAAGACATGAATAACATACAGCTGGTGGGTTATACACTGTATCAGCAGGATGGAACAGCAGCCTCTGGTAAGACAAGGGGTGGCGGTCTACGTATATGCACGATATCTAAGGAAGTCTCGAGGATTTGCTCGCCTGAGGTAGAGTATCTCATGATAAGCTGTAGACCACACTATCTACCAAGAGAATTTTCATTTATATTCTTCGTAGCTGTCTAAGACTGCACTCAATGAACAGTATACGGCCATAAGCAAACAGGAAAACGCTCATCCAGAGGCGGCACTCCTAGTGGCCGGGGACTTTAATGCAGGGAAATAAGGAGGACAGAAATCCCTTTTGCGATCGCACTGCATGGCTGAAGTGAGACGAGAATGAACTTCCAAACAGTCAAAACCATTCGATTTTGAGATGGGGGTGAAATCCAAAGTTGTGCTATATATTCATTGACTATGTAATAGCTAATTTTTTTAATGATAAATATTGATACATTACTAGCTCAAACACTTAATCTTTAAAAAATGACAAGTTAATTAGTGGGTGATGGTGGGGGGACAAAAAACAGCACATGGGGACAAAGATCGTACTTTTTGGAGAAATGTCCTCTGGTCTGATGAAACAAAAATAGAACTGTTTGGCCATAATGACCATCGTTATGTTTGGAGGAAAAAGGGGGTTGCTTGCAAGCCGAAAAACACCATCCCAACCGTGAAGCACGGGGGTGGCAGCATCATGCTGTGGGGGTGCTTTGCTGCAGGAGGGACTGGTGCACTTCACAAAATAGATGGCATCATGAGGAAGGAAAATTATGTGGATATATTGAAGCAACATCTCAAGACATCAGTCAGGAAGTTAAAGCTTGGTCGCAAATGGGTCTTCCAAATGGACAATGACCCCAAGCATACTTCCAAAGTTGTGGCAAAATGGCTTAAGGACAACAAAGTCAAGGTATTGGAGTGGCCATCACAAAGCCCTGACCTCAATCCTATAGAAAATGTGTGGGCAGAACTGAAAAAGCGTGTGCGAGCAAGGAGGCCTACAAACCTGACTCAGTTACACCAGCTCTGTCAGGAGGAATGGGCCAAAATTCACCCAACTTATTGTGGGAAGCTTGTGGAAGGTACCCGAAATGTTTGACCCAAGTTAAACAATTTAAAGGCAATGCTACCAAATACTAATTGAGTGTATGTAAACTTCTGACCCTCTGGGAATGTGATGAAAGAAATAAAAGCTGAAATAAATCATTCTCTCTACTATTATTCTGACATTTCACATTCTTAAAATAAAGTGGTGATCCTAACTGACCTAAGACAGGGAATCTTTACTAGGATTAAATGTCAGGAATTGTAAAAAACTGAGTTTAAATGTATTTGGCTAAGGTGTATGTAAACTTCCGACTTCTACTGTAAGTATTCAGACCCTTTACTCAGTACTTTGTTGAAGCACGTTTGGCAGTAAATACAGCCTCAAGTCTTCTTGGGTATGACACTACAAGCTTGGCACACCTGTATTTGGGGAGTTTCTCCCATTCTTCTCTGCAGGTCCTCTCAAGCTCTGTCAGGTTGGATGGGGAGAATCGCTGCACAGCTATTTTCAGGTCCTGACTAGTCTCCCAGTTCCTGCCACTGAAAATCACCCTCACAGCATGATCCTGCCACCACCATACTTCACCGTCGGGATGGTGCCAGGTGTCCTCCAGACGTGACGCTTGGCATTCAGGCCAAAGAGTTCAATATTGGTTTCATCAGACCAGATAATCTTGTTTCTCATGGTCTGAGAGTCCTTTAGGTGCCTTTTGGCAAACTCCAAGCGGGCTGTCATGTGTCTTTTACTGAGGAGTGGCTTCCGTCTGGTCACACTACCATAAAGGCCTGATTGGTTGAGTGCTGCAGAGATGGTTGTCCTTCTGGAAGGTTCTCCCATCTCCACAGAGGAACTCCAGAGCTCTGTCAGAGTGACCATCGGGTTCTTGGTCATCTCCCTGACCAAGGCCCTTCTCCCCTGATTGCTCAGTTTTGCCGGGCGGCCAGCTATAGGAAGAGTCTTGGTGGTTCCAAACTTCTTCCATTTAAGAATGATGGAGGCCACTGTGTTTTTGGGGACCTTCAATGCTGCAGAAATGTTTTGCTACCGACTCCAATGAAGTTGTAGAAACATCTCAAGGATGATCAATGGAAACAGGATGCATCTGAGCTCAATTTCAAGTCTCATAGCAAAGGGTCTGAATACTTATGTAAAATAAGGTATTTCTGTTTTGTATTTTTAATACATTTGCCAACATTTCTAAAAACCTGTTTTCACTTTGTCATTATGGGGTATTGTGTGTAGATTGAGGCCATTAAAAAAAGATATCCATTTTAGAATAAGGCTGTAACGTAACAAAATGTGGAAAATGTCAAGGCGTCTGAATACTTTACGAATGCACTGTAGGTATGTACATATAACTAGGAATCAAGTGACCGATAGTAAACAGTAGCAGCAGCGTATGTGATGAGTCAAAATAGTTAGTGCAAAACTGCAGATAGTCCGGGTAGCTATTTGGTTAACTGTTTAACTAACTAACTATTTATGGCTTGGGGGTAGAAGCTGTTCAGGGTCCTGCTGGTTCCAGACTTGCCGTGCAGAGAGAACACTATATACTTTACACTAATTAATCAAGAAGAGATTTTTGTCGTACCGATCCCATGGCATGGTGTTTATGAACTGATATGCAAAACGACGCCGGTTTCAAAACTCCGAATTTTTCCATTTAAATTATTATACAAAATTCTTGCTACCAATAAAATGTTATTTATATGGGGGAGGGGGATACAATCCTCCCAGCTCTGCAGATTTTGCTGCGAAGAGACAGAATCATTAGATCATTTGTTTTGGTTCTGTCCATTTGTAGCTTGTTTTTGGTCACAGGTCCAGGAATGGCTAAAGGATTGCAATATTTACCTGGAGCTAACCCTGCAAAAGTAATAGTCAATCGATCAATAATATAATAATACTTTTAGCAAAAATGTTTATTTTCAATGTACAATCTGTAGAAACAATGAGAATAGAAGGGTTCAGAACTATTGTGAAACATCACAGTACAGTTGAAAAATATATGGCAAATATAAATCCAATATGGATGGTGTTAAGAGATAGATGGGAGGTATTGAATAGAGTTGAAGGATGGGACTAATAACAACAAGATAACTAATGTAAGCATACTGTGTCCATAATAAGTAATAGGTTATAGGTTGAGAGCTTTTGTGAAAGAGCACAGTTAGAAAGATATGGCATATAGAAGCAAACCGGATGGACATCATGAAAATGATCAGAGAGGTTGAGAGTAGAGGAAGTTCAGGAGTAAAAACAAACAAAATATAATTATTGTAAAATTGATTGTCCATAAAATGTATATAGTATGTATAAGCTGGAAGTAGAGGCCTGGGCATTGTTGTTCACTAGTTTACTCCAATTAGGGAAGGGGTGGTAAGGTTAGAAAGTAATGAAGGGAAATATTTTTTTTTTAAGGATATGTGTGTATATATATATATATATATATATATATATATATATATATATTATATATATATGTGTGTACAGTATGTATGTATGTATGTTATATATATATATATATATATATATATATACACAGTGGGGAGAACAAGTATTTGATACACTGCCGATTTTGCAGGTTTTCCTACTTACAAAGCATGTAGAGGTCTGTCATTTTTATCATAGGTACACTTCAACTGTGAGAGACTGAATCTAAAACAAAAATCCAGAAAATCACATTGTATGATTTTTAAGTAATTAATTTGCATTTTAGTGCATGACATAAGTATTTGATACATCAGAAAAGCAGAACTTAATATTTGGTACAGAAACCTTTGTTTGCAATTACAGAGATCATACATTTCCTGTAGGTCTTGACCAGGTTTGCACACACTGCAGCAGGGATTTTGGCCCACTCCTCCATTCAGACCTCCTCCAGATCCTTCAGGTTTCGGGGCTGTCGCTGGGCAATACGGACTTTCAGCTCCCTCCAAAGATGTTCTATTGGGTTCAGGTCTGGAGACTGGCTAGGCCACTCCAGGACCTTGAGATGCCTCTTACGGAGCCACTCCTTAGTTGCCCTGGCTGTGTGTTTCGGGTCGTTGTCATGCTGGAAGACCCAGCCACGACCCATCTTCAATGCTCTTACTGAGGGAAGGAGGTTGTTGGCCAAGATCTCGCGATACATGGCCCCATCCATCCTCCCCTCAATACGGTGCAGTCGTCCTGTCCCCTTTGTAGAAAAGCATCCCCAAATAATGATGTTTCCACCTCCATGCTTCACGGTTGGGATGGTGTTCTTGGGGTTGTACTCATCCTCCTTCTTCCTCCAAACACGGCGAGTGGAGTTTAGACCAAAGAGCTCTATTTTTGTCTCATCAGACCACATGACCTTCTCCCATTCCTCCTCTGGATCATCCAGATGGTCATTGGCAAACTTCAGACGGGCCTGGACATGCGCTGGCTTGAGCAGGGGGACCTTGCGTGCGCTGCAGGATTTTAATCCATGACGGCGTAGTGTGTTACTAATGGTTTTCTTTGAGACTGTGGTCCCAGCTCTCTTCAGGTCATTGACCAGGTCCTGCCGTGTAGTTCTGAGCTGATCCCTCACCTTCCTCATGATCATTGATGCCCCACGAGGTGAGATCTTGCATGGAGCCCCAGACCGAGGGTGATTGACCGTCATCTTGAACTTATTCAATTTTCTAATAATTGCGCCAACAGTTGTTGCCTTCTCACCAAGCTGCTTGCCTATTGTCCTGTAGCCCATCCCAGCCTTGTGCAGGTCTACAATTTTATCCCTGATGTCCTTACACAGCTCTCTGGTCTTGGCCATTGTGGAGAGGTTGGAGTCTGTTTGATTGAGTGTGTGGACAGGTGTCTTTTATACAGGTAATGAGTTCAAACAGGTGCAGTTAAGACAGGTAATGAATTGAGAACAGGAGGGCTTCTTAAAGAAAAACTAACAGGTCTGTGAGAGCCGGAATTCTTACTGGTTGGTAGGTGATCAAATACTTATGTCATGCAATAAAATGCAAATTAATTACTTAAAAATCATACAATGTGATTTTCTGGATTTTTGATTTAGATTCCGTCTCTCACCGTTGAAGTGTACCTATGATAAAAATTACAGACCTCTACATGCTTTGTAAGTAGGAAAACCTGCAAAATCGGCAGTGTATCAAATACTTGTTCTTCCCACTGTATATGCAAGAGAAAAAAACATATGGGGGATTGGAAGTGATGCAGACAATTACATTGATGGAAGTTACATTCTATCTGCAATATTAAAGCTGATCTACCCCCCCCCCCCCCCCCAAGGAAAAAAATCTAAGATAATATAAATAAAAGAGTCAGCTTCTGGGACAATTCACAGGCTTTGGTTTTTCCATTTATGTTTTGATGTTGGACTTTAGCACATATAGCTCGTTAGCACAAAGGGCGCACCGATGGGTGTCACCTCGTTAGTCAGTATGTGTTACACCTGTGCTGGTTTCCATCTCGTTAGTGGAAAGGTGTTTCACCTGTGCTGGCCCAGTGCTCCAGTTGTCTTGATAGATGTGAAGGGTTATCACCTTTAGTTGTCTTGATAGATGTGGAGGGTTAACACCTTTAGTTGTCTTGATAGATGTGGAGGGTTAACACTTTAGTTGTCTTGATAGATGTGTAGGGTTAACACTTTAGTTGTCTTGATAGATGTGGAGGGTTAACACCTTTAGTTGTCTTGATAGATGTGGAGGGTTAACACCTTTAGTTGTCTTGATAGATGTGGAGGGTTAACACTTTAGTTGTCTTGATAGATGTGTAGGGTTAACACTTTAGTTGTATTGGTAGATGTGGAGGGTTAACACTTTAGTTGTCTTGATAGATGTGGAGGGTTAACGCCTTTAGTTGTATTGGTAGATGTGGAGGGTTAACACTAGTTGTCTTGATAGATGTGGAGGGTTAACGCCTTTAGTTGTATTGGTAGATGTGGAGGGTTAACACCTTTAGTTGTCTTGATAGATGTGGAGGGTTAACGCCTTTAGTTGTATTGGTAGATGTGGAGGGTTAACACCTTTAGTTGTCTTGATAGATGTGGAGGGTCAACACATTTAGTTGTCTTGATAGATGTGGAGGGTTAACGCCTTTAGTTGTATTGGTAGATGTGGAGGGTTAACGCCTTTAGTTGTATTGGTAGATGTGGAGGGTTAACACCTTTAGTTGTCTTGATAGATGTGGAGGGTCAACACATTTAGTTGTCTTGATAGATGTGGAGGGTTAACACCTTTAGTTGTCTTGATAGATGTGGAGGGTCAACACATTTAGTTGTCTTGATAGATGTGGAGGGTTAACGCCTTTAGTTGTCTTGGTAGATGTGGAGGGTTAACGCCTTTAGTTGTCTTGGTAGATGTGGAGGGTTAACACCTTTAGTTGTCTTGATAGATGTGGAGGGTTAACACTTTAGTTGTCTTGATAGATGTGGAGGGTCAACACATTTAGTTGTCTTGATAGATGTGGAGGGTTAACACCTTTAGTTGTCTCCCTATTTTGATTTCTAGACAAACAATCCTTTATCTGATTTCATTTTGCTCCACTGTGTGGTTTGCTTCCTGTCTTTCAGTTTGGGGTTTTTCTTTTGTTAGCCTCTTCTTGGGCAGATTCAGTGGGTCTCTTTTAGGTCCCAGTTGTTGTTGCTAGTCAACTTCCTGTCGACCCCCCCCCCCCCCCCTCCTAAAACTCCACCTGTTTCGTTTTGGTTGTTGTCAGTGACTCTTTGTTAGTTCCCCTTTCAGTTTGAGCGACATTATTTGGTTTTTTTCTGGGGAACGTAACATTGCACTAAAGATACTTGTCTGGTAATGGCTTGGATTGGCTCCAGCGGTCATTTGAACAGCATTATTATGCCAGTTTTCTTCAACAAAACCAGTTATTCTTCAGGAAAAGGAGTGTAAACCGATTTATTGACACCAAGCTATGTCCCAAATGGCACCCTATTTCTTACATATAGTGCACTACTTTAGACTAGAGCCCTGTGGGTCCTGGTCAAAAGTAGTGCACTGTATAGTGAATAGGGTGCAATTTGCGACACATCCCCTAATACCCCTACATTCTGGATAACACAGCCAGCCAACGTCCATATAATGGAGAAACTGAATGAGCATTGTTACTCACCCATGAATGCCATGAGATTTAAATCTGATGTTTAATCCATATTTCACCACAGAATTAACGGTAAACATTGAAAATGTTGGACTAAAATGACCTCTAATACGCTGGGAAAGTGACCGGCTTTTCCTGCTAACTTCCTGGATCCAGTCACATACTGTTTTTGAATGGACATTTCATTTGTTTTTGCTCTTGAATACCAGTTTAAAAAAGTTGATCCAGAAGCTGTCACACATTCCCAGCCTATAGTGAAAGCACTCTCCATTTGTTTCTGGTAAGGAAAAGGTAAAATCCTAACTCTGGATTATGGCTAATTCTCTGGGTTTATTGGGTTCTATTTGACTATAAACCTCTATCATCCAATGTGTAACAGGGATTAGCCCTGGTCAGATAGGGTAGGACTGCTGAACTGGGTTATACTCTGTAGGTTAGTGAATACACAGCTGGAGTGGTGGTTACCTGGACTGGTTTATTTGGTGGTTGATGTCCTACTCTAGAATCGAACAGAACAGAAGAGAATAGTTAATACTCTAACAGTGCCATCAAAACAGGAAAAAATATATATATATTCTCTCTGACCAACCAGACCCACCGTATTCTCACTAATCTCCCAGTTCAACCGATGTTAAAGAAAAAGCCTTGTCCATAGGCCTAAATACAAAGCCATGAAATGTGTATGACGTCATTACGTCAAGGTAGCCTAGTGGTTAAGAGCGATGGGTTTGAATCCCAGAGCCGACTAGGTGAAAAACCTGTCAATGTGCCCTTGAGCAAGGCACTTAACCCTAATTGCTCCTGTAAGTCGCTCTGGATAAGGACTGAGTCACACTATCCAGACCCACCCTATTCCCACTATCCTCCCAGTTCAATCCATTGGCTTCATGGTGGGAAGATACTGGCAGGGCAGGAGTATCTGGTTGCTCCCAGCCGGCTAGCTGCCCTCCATGAGACTCCCAGCCAGCTAGCTTCCCTCCATGAGACTCCCAGCCAGCTAGCTGCCCTCCATGAGACTCCCAGCCAGCTAGCTGCCCTCCATGAGACTCCCAGCCGGCTAGCTGCCCTCCATGAGACTCCCAGCCAGCTAGCTGCCCTCCATGAGACTCCCAGCCAGCTAGCTGCCCTCCATGAGACTGAGACTCCTAGCCAGCTAGCTGCCCTCCATGAGACTCCCAGCCAGCTAGCTGCCCTCCATGAGACTGACACTCCCAGCCAGCTAGCTGCCCTCCATGAGACTCCCAGCCAGCTAGCTGCCCTCCATGAGACTGAGACTCCTAGCCAGCTAGCTGCCCTCCATGAGACTCCCAGCCAGCTAGCTGCCCTCCATGAGACTGAGACTCCTAGCCAGCTAGCTGCCCTCCATGAGACTGAGACTCCCAGCCGGCTAGCTGCCCTCCATGAGACTGAGACTCCCAGCCAGCTAGCTGCCCTCCATGAGACTCCCAGCCGGCTAGCTGCCCTCCATGAGACTGAGACTCCCAGCCGGCTAGCTGCCCTCCATGAGACTCCCAGCCGGCTAGCTGCCCTCCATGAGACTCCCAGCCAGCTAGCTGCCCTCCATGAGACTGAGACTCCCAGCCGGCTAGCTGCCCTCCATGAGACTGAGACTCCCAGCCAGCTAGCTGCCCTCCATGAGACTCCCAGCCGGCTAGCTGCCCTCCATGAGACTCCCAGCCGGCTAGCTGCCCTCCATGAGACTCCCAGCCAGCTAGCTGCCCTCCATGAGACTGAGACTCCCAGCCGGCTAGCTGCCCTCCATGAGACTGAGACTCCCAGCCGGCTAGCTGCCCTCCATGAGACTGAGACTCCCAGCCAGCTAGCTGCCCTCCATGAGACTCCCAGCCGGCTAGCTGCCCTCCATGAGACTGAGACTCCCAGCCAGCTAGCTGCCCTCCATGAGACTCCCAGCCGGCTAGCTGCCCTCCATGAGACTGAGACTCCCAGCCAGCTAGCTGCCCTCCATGAGACTGAGACTCCCAGCCGGTTAGCTGCCCTCCATGAGACTGAGACTCCCAGCCAGCTAGCTGCCCTCCATGAGACTCCCAGCCAGCTAGCTGCCCTCCATGAGACTCCTAGCCAGCTAGCTGCCCTCCATGAGACTGAGACTCCCAGCCAGCTAGCTGCCCTCCATGAGACTCCCAGCCAGCTAGCTGCCCTCCATGAGACTCCCAGCCAGCTAGCTGCCCTCCATGAGACTCCCAGCCAGCTAGCTGCCCTCCATGAGACTCCCAGCCGGCTAGCTGCCCTCCATGAGACTGAGACTCCCAGCCAGCTAGCTGCCCTCCATGAGACTCCCAGCCAGCTAGCTGCCCTCCATGAGACTGAGACTCCTAGCCAGCTAGCTGCCCTCCATGAGACTCCCAGCCAGCTAGCTGCCCTCCATGAGACTGACACTCCCAGCCAGCTAGCTGCCCTCCATGAGACTCCCAGCCAGCTAGCTGCCCTCCATGAGACTGTGACTCCTAGCCAGCTAGCTGCCCTCCATGAGACTCCCAGCCAGCTAGCTGCCCTCCATGAGACTGAGACTCCTAGCCAGCTAGCTGCCCTCCATGAGACTGAGACTCCCAGCCGGCTAGCTGCCCTCCATGAGACTGAGACTCCCAGCCAGCTAGCTGCCCTCCATGAGACTCCCAGCCGGCTAGCTGCCCTCCATGAGACTGAGACTCCCAGCCAGCTAGCTGCCCTCCATGAGACTGAGACTCCCAGCCAGCTAGCTGCCCTCCATGAGACTCCCAGCCGGCTAGCTGCCCTCCATGAGACTCCCAGCCAGCTAGCTGCCCTCCATGAGACTGAGACTCCCAGCCGGCTAGCTGCCCTCCATTAGACTGAGACTCCCAGCCAGCTAGCTGCCCTCCATGAGACTCCCAGCCGGCTAGCTGCCCTCCATGAGACTCCCAGCCGGCTAGCTGCCCTCCATGAGACTCCCAGCCAGCTAGCTGCCCTCCATGAGACTGAGACTCCCAGCCGGCTAGCTGCCCTCCATGAGACTGAGACTCCCAGCCGGCTAGCTGCCCTCCATGAGACTGAGACTCCCAGCCAGCTAGCTGCCCTCCATGAGACTCCCAGCCGGCTAGCTGCCCTCCATGAGACTGAGACTCCCAGCCAGCTAGCTGCCCTCCATGAGACTCCCAGCCGGCTAGCTGCCCTCCATGAGACTGAGACTCCCAGCCAGCTAGCTGCCCTCCATGAGACTGAGACTCCCAGCCGGTTAGCTGCCCTCCATGAGACTGAGACTCCCAGCCAGCTAGCTGCCCTCCATGAGACTCCCAGCCAGCTAGCTGCCCTCCATGAGACTCCTAGCCAGCTAGCTGCCCTCCATGAGACTGAGACTCCCAGCCAGCTAGCTGCCCTCCATGAGACTGAGACTCCCAGCCGGCTAGCTGCCCTCCATGAGACTGAGACTCCCAGCCAGCTAGCTGCCCTCCATGAGACTCCCAGCCAGCTAGCTGCCCTCCATGAGACTCCTAGCCAGCTAGCTGCCCTCCATGAGACTGAGACTCCCAGCCAGCTAGCTGCCCTCCATGAGACTCCCAGCCAGCTAGCTGCCCTCCATGAGACTCCCAGCCAGCTAGCTGCCCTCCATGAGACTCCCAGCCAGCTAGCTGCCCTCCATGAGACTCCCAGCCGGCTAGCTGCCCTCCATGAGACTCCCAGCCGGCTAGCTGCCCTCCATGAGACTGAGACTCCCAGCCAGCTAGCTGCCCTCCATGAGACTCCCAGCCAGCTAGCTGCCCTCCATGAGACTCCCAGCCGGCTAGCTGCCCTCCATGAGACTGAGACTCCCAGCCAGCTAGCTGCCCTCCATGAGACTCCCAGCCAGCTAGCTGCCCTCCATGAGACTCCCAGCCAGCTAGCTGCCCTCCATGAGACTCCCAGCCAGCTAGCTGCCCTCCATGAGACTCCCAGCCGGCTAGCTGCCCTCCATGAGACTGAGACTCCCAGCCAGCTAGCTGCCCTCCATGAGACTCCCAGCCGGCAAGCTGCCCTCCATGAGACTCCCAGCCGGCTAGCTGCCCTCCATGAGACTGAGACTCCCAGCCGGCTAGCTGCCCTCCATGAGACTGAGACTCCCAGCCAGCTAGCTGCCCTCCATGAGACTCCCAGCCGGCTAGCTGCCCTCCATGAGACTCCCAGCCGGCTAGCTGCCCTCCATGAGACTCCCAGCCGGCTAGCTGCCCTCCATGAGACTCCCAGCCGGCTAGCTGCCCTCCATGAGACTCCCAGCCAGCTAGCTGCCCTCCATGAGACTCCCAGCCAGCTAGCTGCCCTCCATGAGACTCCCAGCCAGCTAGCTGCCCTCCATGAGACTCCCAGCCAGCTAGCTGCCCTCCATGAGACTCCCAGCCAGCTAGCTGCCCTCCATGAGACTCCCAGCCGGCTAGCTGCCCTCCATGAGACTGAGACTCCCAGCCAGCTAGCTGCCCTCCATGAGACTCCCAGCCAGCTAGCTGCCCTCCATGAGACTCCCAGCCGGCTAGCTGCCCTCCATGAGACTGAGACTCCCAGCCAGCTAGCTGCCCTCCATGAGACTCCCAGCCAGCTAGCTGCCCTCCATGAGACTCCCAGCCAGCTAGCTGCCCTCCATGAGACTCCCAGCCAGCTAGCTGCCCTCCATGAGACTCCCAGCCAGCTAGCTGCCCTCCATGAGTCTCCCAGCCAGCTAGCTGCCCTCCATGAGACTCCCAGCCGGCTAGCTGCCCTCCATGAGACTGAGACTCCCAGCCAGCTAGCTGCCCTCCATGAGACTCCCAGCCAGCTAGCTGCCCTCCATGAGACTCCCAGCCGGCTAGCTGCCCTCCATGAGACTGAGACTCCCAGCCGGCTAGCTGCCCTCCATGAGACTGAGACTCCCAGCCAGCTAGCTGCCCTACATGAGACTCCCAGCCGGCTAGCTGCCCTCCATGAGACTCCCAGCCGGCTAGCTGCCCTCCATGAGACTCCCAGCCGGCTAGCTGCCCTCCATGAGACTCCCAGCCAGCTAGCTGCCCTCCATGAGACTCCCAGCCGGCTAGCTGCCCTCCATGAGACTCCCAGCCGGCTAGCTGCCCTCCATGAGACTCCCAGCCGGCTAGCTGCCCTCCATGAGACTCCCAGCCAGCTAGCTGCCCTCCATGAGACTCCCAGCCGGCTAGCTGCCCTCCATGAGACTCCCAGACAGCTGTAGACTGGTTGTAAAAGGCCCTCTCATCTTACATGTGTCTGGGGAGAGTGTCCCAAATGGCGCACTATTCCTTTTATAGTTTACTGCTTTTGACCACTGGGCTCTGGTCCAAGGTAGTGCACTAGTTAGGATGCAATTTAGGACTCAGCCTGTGTGGTGCAATGAGAACCCTCCTGATGTGTTGTATTACACCACTCTGAACAAGACTGTTTTCTTTGGGGTGCTTAGTCATAGAGAGAGAGAGAGAGAGAGAGAGAGAGAGAGAGAGAGAGAGAGAGAGAGAGAGAGAGAGAGAGAGAGAGAGAGAATTGCTCTGCCAATGGCCGCTGGAATGTGTGTGATTAATAGTTCTAATAATTACATTTACATTTTAGTCATTTAGCACACGCTCTTATCCAGAGCGACTTACAGTTAGTGAAATACATTATTAATTTTTTTCATACCCCCTGTGGGAATCGAACCCACAACCCTGGTGTTGCAAACGCCATGCTCTACCAACTGAGCTACATCCCCTGCCGGCCATTCCATCCCCTACCCTGGACGACGCTGGGCCAATTGCACGCCGCCCCATGGGTCTCCCGGTCGCGGCTGGCTACGACAGAGCCTGGATTCGAACCAGGATCTCTAGTGGCACAGCTAGCACTGTGATGCAGTGAAATCCTTCAGGAATTTAGTGAATTAGGGTTAAATGGGGTTAAACGTACATAGTCTAGCATCTGAAAAATAACATATTTTATTGTCACATACACCGGATAGGTGCAGTGAAATGTGTTTTATAGGGTCAGCTATAGTAGTATGCTGCTGGGACACGTTGTTAAATGTCTTCACTTCCACTATGGACTGAAGAAGTCTTGTCCACTTTCTACAGAAATTGTAGCCATGACATTGAACTGTAGTAGAACTAATCAATTTAAAACACAACCGATCACATTTCAAACACACTCCTGGCAGATTATGGAAGATCAATAAATTGTTCACTGCTTCCTAGCGTGGCCAGAGTCAAGTGTCGCCTTTCTTAAAGACATCTGTGTGTCTTTATGGTTGTATAGAAACGTGTAGCGTGATGGATCATATCTGACCAATGGGAAGGCAGTCACTGTTTTAGTGCAGTCGGAGATCACAACACATGTGAGTGACTGAGTGAATGAATGAAAGAACGATTGCCTGAACAAATGAACAAACCATTGAATGAACCTGTGTTGATATCTAGAGAGAATACTGGTGGTGCTCATGTGAGCAGGGTCAGGATCCCAGCAGTCTTTAGTACTAGGGGTCTTTAGAACATTTGGCCATGGTCTCCAACTCTCTTCATTGGGGAAGTTTGCAGTGTGTATCTAATGTACCTTTTAGGACTGAACATGCATCATTAAGCAGGTGCTGTGTGTCTATGTCCCCCTTTCCTCCAGCTGAACTACCTCCCCCCTACACAGCCATCACCAGTCCCGACCCAGGGGGGGTACCCATCATCAACTGCCGTGTGTGCCAGTCTCTCATTAACCTGGATGGCAAGCTGCATCAGCATGTGGTGAAGTGTACTGTGTGCAACGAGGCCACGGTAAGACTCACCTGCAAGTGTGTGTGTGTGTGTCTGTGTAATCTGAGGGAAATATGTGTCTCTAATATGGTCATACATTTGGCAGGAAGTTAGGAAGTGCAGCTCAGTTTCCACCTCATTTTGTGGGCAGAGTGCACATAGCCTGTCTTCTCTTGAGAGCCAGGTCTGCCTACGGCGGCCTTTCTCAATAGCAAGGCTATGCTCACTGAGTCTGTACATAGTCAAAGCTTTCCTTAATTTTGGGTCAGTCATTCTGCCACTGTGTACTCTCTGTTTAGGGCCAAATAGCATTCTAGTTTGCTCTGTTTTTTTGTAAATTCTTTCCAATGTGTCAAGCAATTATCTTTTTGTTTTCTCATGATTTTGTTGGGTCTAATTGTTTTGCTATCCTGGGGCTATGTGGGATCTGTTTGTGTTTGTGAACAGAGCCCCAGGACCAGCTTGCTTAGGGGACTCTTCTCCAGGGTTCATCTCTATGTAGGTGATGGCTTTGTTATGGAAGGTTTGGGAATCACTTCCTTTTAGGTGGTTGTAGAATTTAACTGCTCTTTTCTGGATTTTGATAATTAGCAGGTATCGGCCTAATTCTGCTCTGCATGCATTATTTGGTGTTTTATGTTGTACACTGAGGATATTTTTGCAGAATTCTGCATGCAGAGTCTCAATTTGGTGTTTGTCCCATTGTGTGAATTCTTGGTTGGTGAGTGGACCCCAGACATCACAACCATAAAGGGCAATGGGTTCTATAACTGATTCAAGTATTTTTAGCCAGATCCTAATTGGTATGTCGAATTTTATGTTCCTTTTGATGGCATAGAAGGCCCTTCTTGCCTTGTCTCTCAGATCGTTCACAGCTTTGTGGAAGTTACCTGTGGCGCTGATGTTTAGGCCGAGGTATGTATAGTTTTTCGTGTGCTCTAGGGCAACGGTGTCTAGATGGAATTTGTATTTGTGGTCCTGGCAACTGGACCTTTTTTAGAACACCATTATTGTTGTCTTACTGAGATTTACTGTCAGGGCCCAGGTCTGACAGAATCTGTGCTGAAGATCTAGGTGCTGCTGTAGGCCCTCCTTTGTTGGGGACAGAAGCACCAGATCATCAGCAAACAGTAGACATTTGACTTCAGATTCTAGTAGGGTGAGGCCGGGTGCTGCAGACTGTTCTAGTGCCCTCGCCAATTTGTTGATATATATGTTGAAGAGGGTGGGGCTTAAACTGCATCCCTGTCTCACCCCACGGCCCTGTGGAAAGAAATGTGTGTGTTTTTTGCCTATTTTAACCGCACACTTGTTGTTTGTGTACATGGATTTTATAATGTCGCATGTTTTTCCACCAACACCACTTTCCATCAATTTGTATAGCAGACCCTCATACCAAATTGAGTCAAAAGCTTTTTTGAAATCAACAAAGCATGAGAAACCTTTGCCTTTGTTTTGGTTTGTTTGTTAGTCAATTTGTGTGTTCATGGTGAATACATGGTCTGTCGTACGGTAATTTGGTAAAAAGCCAATTTCACATTTGCTCAGTCTGCTGTTAATGATAATGCTAAGGATTTTCACAAGGTTGCTGTTGACGCATATCCCACGTTAGTTATTGGGGTCAAATTTGTCTCCTACTTTTGTGGATTGGGGTGATCAGTCCTTGGTTCCAAATATTGGGGAATATGCCAGAGCCAAGGATGATGTTAAAGAGTTTAAGTATAGCAAATTGGAATTTGTGGTCTGTATATTTCATCATTTCATTGAGGATACCATCAACACCACAGGCCTTTTTGGGTTGGAGGGTTTGTATTTTGTCCTGTAGTTCGTTCAATGTAATTTGAGAATCCAGTGGGTTCTGGTAGTATTTAATAGTTGATTCTAAGATTTGTATTTGATCATGTATATGTTTTTGCTGTTTGTTCTTTGTTATAGGGCCAAAAAGATTGGAGAAGTGGTTTACCCATACATCTCCATTTTGGATAGATAACTCTTCGTGTTGTTTGTTTAGTGTTTTCCAATTTTCCCAGAAGTGGTTAGAGTCTATGGATGCTTCAATATCGATATTTCACGAATTCACGATATTTGAGTGGAGATTTTTAGAAATGTTTGATTGATGGACATATTCGAGCAGAGCAGGGTTATTTGCCCCCTTTCTAATTTTCTCTACATTTGCATATTTGTGATACTGAATGTTATCAGATCTTCAACCAAAACCTAATATTAGATAAAGGGAACATAAGTGAACAAATAACACAACAATTACATATTTATTTCATATATTTCATAAACAAAGTTATGCAACACCCAATTCCCCTGTGTGAAAAAGTAATTGCCCCCTTACACTCAATAACTGGTTGTGCCATCTTTAGCTGCAATGACTCCAACCAAATGCTTCCTGTAGTTGTTGATCAGTCTCTCACGTCGCTGTGGAGGAATTTTGGCCCACTCTTCCATGCAGAACTGCTTTAACTCAGTGACGTGTGGGTTTTCAAGCATGAACTGCTCGTTTCAAGTCCTGCCACAACATCTCAATTGGGATTAGGTCTGGACTTTGACTAGGCCATTCCAAAACATCACATTTGTTGCTTTTGAGCCATTTTCATGTAGACTTGACTGTGTGTTTTGGATCATTGTCTTGTTGCATGACCCAGCTGCACTTCAGCTTCAGCTCACAGACGGATGGTCTGACGTTCTCCTGTTTAATTCTCTGATACAGAGCAGAATTCATGGTTCCTTCTATTAAGGCAAGTCGTCCAGGTCCTGAGGCAGCAAAGCATCCCCAAACCATCACACCACCACCACCATGCTTGACCTTTGGTATGATGTTCTTACTGTGGAATGTAGTGTTTGGTTTTCGCCAGGCATAATGGGACCCATCTCGTCCAAAAAGTTGACTCAAGTTTGCCAAAAAGCACCTGGATGATCATCAAGACTCTTGGAAGAACGTTCTATGGACAGATGATTCAAAAGTATAACTTTTTGGACGACATGGTTCCAGTAATGCCTGGCGAAAACCAAACTCTGCATTCCACAGTAAGAACATCATAAGCCAACACACAGCAAACTACCAGATACCATTTAATTAAACAACCATTATTTCATTGTACTGCAGTTTTATTGCATTTTAACGGCAGTGATTTTTTAAAAGGGTATCCTGTATTATTGTGTTATGGAAGTGAATGTGCACTTTTCAATTGGGTGGACTGCAACTACAAAAAACACTGCCATAGCCTGTAGTAAAAGCAAAAGCATTTATAGCATCGGAGATTCTCTAAATTATCTCTGATGCTATAGGACCGCAGAGAGCTTTTAATGACCTAGCAAATTTGATGACTTTGGTCCTCTGTAGCTCAATTGGTAGAGCATGGTGCTTGTAACGCCAGGGTAGTGGGTTCGATCCCCGGGACCACCCATACGTAAAAATTTATGCACACATGACTGTAAGTTGCTTTGGATAAAAGCGTCTGCTAAATGGCATATTATTATTATTATTACATTTACATTTACGTCATATAGCAGACGCTCTTATTCAGAGCGACTTACAAATTGGTGCATTCACCTTATAGCCAGTGGGATAACCACTTTACAATGTTTTTTTTTTTTTGGTTGGGTAATGGGGGGGTAGAAGGATTACCGTGAGGGAGCTTGTTCCACCATTGGGGTGCCAGAGCAACGAACAGTTTTGACTGGGCTGAGCGGGAACTCTGCTTCCGCAGAGGTAGGGGAGCCAGCAGGCCAGAGGTGGATGAACGCAATTCCCTCGTTTGGGTGTAGGGACTGATCAGAGCCTGAAGGTACGGAGGTGCCGTTCCCCTCACAGCTCCGTAGGCAAGCACCATGGTCTTGTAGCAGATGCGAGCTTCAACTGGAAGCCAGTGGAGTGTGCAGAGGAGCGGGGTGACGTGAGAGAACTTGGGAAGGTTGAACACCAGACGGGCTGCGGCATTCTGGATGAGTTGTAGGGGTTTAATGGCACAGGCAGGGAGCCCAGCCAACAGCGAGTTGCAGTGATCCAGACGGGAGATGACAAGTCCCTGGATTAGGACCTGTGCCGCTTCCTGTGTAAGGCAGGGTCGTACTCTCCGAATGTTGTAGAGCATGAACCTACAGGATCGGGTCACCGCCTTGATGTTAGCGGAGAACGACAGGGTGTTGTCCAGGGTCACGCCAAGGCTCTTCGCACTCTGGGAGGAGGACACAACGGAGTTGTCAACCGTGATGGCGAGATCATGGAACGGGCAGTCCTTCCCCGGGAGGAAGAGCAGCTCCGTCTTGCCAAGGTTCAGCTTGAGGTGGTGATCCGTCATCCATACTGATATGTCTGCCAGACATGCAGAGATGCGATTCGCCACCTGGTTATCAGAAGGGGGAAAGGAGAAGATTAGTTGTGTGTCATCTGCATAGCAATGATAGGAGAGGCCATGTGAGGATATGACAGAGCCAAGTGACTTGGTGTATAGCGAGAATAGGAGAGGGCCTAGAACTGAGCCCTGGGGGACACCAGTGGTGAGAGCATGTGGTGCGGAGACAGCTTCTCGCCACGCCACTTGGTAGGAGCGACCGGTCAGGTAGGACGCAATCCAAGAGTGGGCCGCACCGGAGATGCCCAGCTCGGAGTGGGTGGAGTGGAGGATCTGATGGTTCACAGTATCAAAGGCAGCAGACAGGTCTAGAAGGACAAGAGCAGAGAAGAGAGAGTTAGCTTTAGCAGTGCGGAGAGCCTCCGTGACACAGAGAAGAGCAGTCTCAGTTGAATGACCAGTCTTGAAACCTGACTGGTTTGGATCAAGAAGGTCATTCTGAGAGAGATAGCAAGAGAGTTGGCTAAAGACGGCACGCTCAATAGTTTTGAAAAGAAAAGAAAGAAGGGATACTGGTCTGTAGTTGTTGACATCAGAGGGATCGAGTGTTGGTTTTTTGAGAAGGGGTGCAACTCTCGCTCTCTTGAAGACGGAAGGGACATAGCCAGCGGTCAAGGATGAGTTGATCAGCGAGGTAAGGTAAGGGAGAAGGTCACCGGAGATGGTCTGGAGAAGAGAGGAGGGGATAGGGTCAAGCGGGCAGGTTGTTGGGCGGCCGGTCGTCACAAGTCGCAAGATTTTATCTGGAGAGAGAGGGGAGAAAGAAGTCAAAGCATAGGGTAGGGCAGTGTGAGCAGGACCAGCAGTGTCATTTGACTTAACAAACGAGGATCGGATGTCGTCAACCTTCTTTTCAAAATGGTTGACGAAGTCATCCACAGAGAGGGAGGAGGAGGGGGGAGGGGGAGGATGATTCAGCAGGGAGGAGAAGGTGGCAAAGAGCTTCCTAGGGTTAGAGGCAGATGCTTGGAATTTAGAGTGGTAGAAAGTGGCTTTAGTAGCAGAAACAGATGAAGAAAATGTAGAGAGGAGGGAGTGAAAAGATGCCAGGTCCGCAGGGAGTCTAGTTTTCCTCCATTTCCGCTCGGCTGCCCGGAGCCCTCTTCTGTGAGCTCGCAATGAGTCATCGAGCCACGGAGCTGGAGGGGAGGACTGAGCCGGCCGGGAGGATAGGGGACATAGAGAGTCAAAGGATGCAGAAAGGGAGGAGAGGAGGGTTGAGGAGGCAGAATCAGGAGATTGGAGGGAGAAGGATTGAGCAGAGGGAAGAGATGATAGGATGGAAGAGGAGAGAGTAGCGGGAGAGAGAGAGCGAAGGTTGCGACGGCACATTACCATCTGAGTAGGGGCTGAGTGAGTAGTGTTGGAGGAGAGCGAGAGAGAAAAGGATACAAAGTAGTGGTCAGAGACATGGAGTGGAGTTGCAGTGAGATTAGTAGAAGAACAGCATCTAGTAAAGATGAGGTCAAGCGTATTGCCTGCCTTGTGAGTAGGGGGGGAGGGTGAGGTCAAAAGAGGAGAGGAGTGGAAAGAAGGAGGCAGAGAGAAATGAGTCAAAGGTAGACGTAGGGAGGTTGAAGTCCCCCAGAACTGTGAGGGGTGAGCCATCCTCAGGAAAGGAACTTATCAAGGCGTCAAGCTCATTGATGAACTCTCCAAGGGAACCTGGAGGGCGATAAATGACAAGGATATTAAGCTTAAATGGGCTAGTGACTGTGACAGCATGGAATTCAAATGAGGAGATAGACAGATATTATATTATATTATATTATATTATGACTTTGAGGTGAAATATATCACATTTCTTTGTTTTTTTTAATTGGTATTTCATTACCTACCGAATAAAAACCTCAAATACCCCTGAAAAAGTTAATCGTGTGCTAAGCTGAATCATGCAAACCCTGCAGAAAAAGAACATTACAATAATTGTAATCCCCTGTAGCTCAGTTGGTAGAGCATGGCGCTTGCAACACCACGGTTGTGGGTTCGTTTCCCACGGGGGACCAGTATGAAAAATGTATGCACTCACTAACTGTAAGTTGCTCTGGATAAGAGCGTCTGCTAAATGACTAAAATGTAAATGTATATTGTTTTAGAGTTTCACCATAGTGAAGGCGTAGGCTCAGGTTTTCTGGGTCTCTTTGTTTTTGGTTGGATAGGTTTCTCAATTTCTTTCTTAGGTTTTTGCATTCTTCATCAAACCATTAGTCATTGTTAATTTTCTTTGGTTTTCTGTTTGAAATTTTTAGATTTGATAGGGAAGCTGAGAGGTCAAATATACTGTTTAGGTTTTCTACTGCCAAGTTTACACCTTCATTATTACAGTGGAACCTTTTGTCCAGGAAGTTGTCTAAAAGGGATTGAATTTGTTGTCGACTAATTGTTTTTTGGTAGGTTTCGACACTACTTTCTTTCATCAATAGCATTTCTTAATATTATTCAGTTCCTTTGTCTTTGATGCCTCATGATTGAGTATTGCTCTGTTCAAGTAGACTGTGGTTTTGCTGTGATCTGATAGGGGTGTCAGTGGGCTGACTGTGAACGCTCTGAGAGACTCTGGGTTGAGGTCAGTGATAAAGTAGTCTACAGTACTACTGCCAAGGGATGAGCTGCAGGTGTACCTACCATAGGAGTCCCCTCAAAGTCTACCATTGACTATGTACAGACCCAGCGTGCGACAGAGCTGCAGGAGTTGTGACCCGTTTTTGTTGGTTATGTTGTCATAGTTGTGTCTAGGGGGGCATATGGGGGAGGGAATGCTGTCAGCTCCAGGTAGGTGTTTGTCCCCCTGTGTGCTGAGGGTGTCAGGTTCTTGTCCAGTTCTGGCATTTAGGTCACCACAGACTAGTACATGTCCCTGGGTCTGGAAATGATTGATTTCCCCCTCCAGGATGGAGAAACTGTCTTCATTAAAGTATGGGGATTCTAGTGGGGAGATATAGGTAGCACACAGGAGGACATTTGTCTCTGTTGAGATCATTTCCTTTTGAATTTCTAGCCAAATGTAAAATGTTCCCGTTTTGATTAATTTAATAGAGTGAGTTAGGTCTGCTCTATACCAAATTAGCATACCCCCTGAGTCCCTTCCCTGTTTCACACCTGGTAGTTTGGTGGATGGGACTACCAGCTCTCTGTAACCTAGAGGGCAACCAGTGGGTCCATCTCCTCTATACCATGTTTCTTGTAGGATGACAATGTCTGTATTTTTGATTTCTTTGGTGAAGTCCAGGTTCCTGCTCTTTAGGCCAAAGGCAGATGACTCTCTCTCTCTCTCTCTCTCTCTCTCTCTCTCTCTCTCTCTCTCTCTCTCTCTCTCTCTCTCTCTCTCTCTCTCTCTCTTCTCCATCTCGCTCTCTCTCTCTCTCTCTCTCTCTCTCTCTCTCTCTCTCTCTCTCTCTCTCTCTCTCTCTCTCTCTCTCTCTCACCATCATCCTACCCTAAGGCCAGGGTCATCCACACCATTGTGTTGTATGGGGCGGCAGGTAGCTTAGTGGTTAAGAGCGTTGTGCCAGTAACCGAAAGGTCGCTGGTTCTAATCCCCGAGCCGACTAGGTGAAAAATCTGCCGATGTGCCCTTGAGCAAGGCACTTAACCTTAATTGCTCATGTAAGTCGCTCTGGATAACAGCGTCTGCTAAATGACTAAAATGTAAATGTAAATGTATTATAATCCATTACTCCAGGACACCCACGCTGTAGTGACCCAACACTAGATATCCTTCAGTCTCCACCGTGATGGCTGTTCTATGAGCCTACAGTGGACTCACACAGTCTGAATGACAGGGAGCTAATGTGGCTGTCTGTCGGTGGAGCTGGGTACATATGACACTCGGTGTGCATCCCAAGTGACACCCTATCCGGTCCACTGTTCAGTTCACAATGCCCATAGGGCTCTGGTCAAAAGTAGTACACTATGTAGGGAATAGGGTGCTGTTTGGATGACCTGGGTGTGACATGTCATATTAAATGGATGTGGGTAATGGTCCTTGTCAATGACCGTCACATACTGCGCTCCTCCATGGATCTGAATCTAATCACATTCCATTGGGCCTTTCTGGTAAAGTTTGATCCAACTACATTGTAAATACACATTCATAAGTCTTAGCTTAGCTTCAAATGGAGTTATTCTTAGTCCTGTGTCGTAACAGTGTAATAACACTAGTAACATGTTATTAACATGTCATTACATACAAATGTAATAACTACTCTGCAATTGCATAGTCATGGAGTTTAGCTGTTTTTTTGTTATTACACAAGTGGAGTAAAGATTGTATCCTCGTTAAACCAGCGAGATCTTCCGAGCTCAAATTCTGTTTCACGTACCACAAGTGAAGTGAAACAAATGTGACTGCAGTGGTCAGTCTGGTTTCACTCGGCTATAAAGATTTGTTCCTTATTCTACTTACAGTGTAGACCTACGGAATCACGGTACCTGAAAGCCAGTGGTTTCCCAATGCCTTGGTCGTCTCAGCTGAGAAGGATCAAACAGTCCGTCAGTCGGCCCACGCGTGGCCGGGGCTGACCTCTATAAGAGGGTATTAGTATCAGTCCTGTACTGCCGTGCCATGCTCTGTCTAGACTCAACCAGAAGGGGTTGATACATGCTCTGTCTAGACTCAACCAGAAGGGGTTGATACATGCTCTATCTAGACTCAACCAGAAGGGGTTGATACATGCTCTATCTAGACTCAACCAGAAGGGGTTGATACATGCTCTGTCTAGACTCAACCAGAAGGGGTTGATACATGCTCTATCTAGACTCAACCAGAAGGGGTTGATACATGCTCTGTCTAGACTCAACCAGAAGGGGTTGATACATGCTCTGTCTAGACTCAACCAGAAGGGGTTGATACATGCTCTGTCTAGACTCAACCAGAAGGGGTTGATACATGCTCTGTCTAGACTCAACCAGAAGGGGTTGATACATGCTCTGTCTAGACTCAACCAGAAGGGGTTGATACATGCTCTGTCTAGACTCAACCAGAAGGGGTTGATACATGCTCTGTCTAGACTCAACCAGAAGGGGTTGATACATGCTCTGTCTAGACTCAACCAGAAGGGGTTGATACATGCTCTGTCTAGACTCAACCAGAAGGGGTTGATACATGCTCTGTCTAGACTCAACCAGAAGGGGTTGATACATGCTCTGTCTAGACTCAACCAGAAGGGGTTGATACATGCTCTATCTAGACTCAACCAGAAGGGGTTGATACATGCTCTATCTAGACTCAACCAGAAGGGGTTGATACATGCTCTGTCTAGACTCAACCAGAAGGGGTTGATACATGCTCTGTCTAGACTCAACCAGAAGGTGTTGATACATGCTCTATCTAGACTCAACCAGAAGGTGTTGATACATGCTCTGTCTAGACTCAACCAGAAGGGGTTGATATACTTGAATCCATAGCCATGACTCAGCAAAATTACGGACTAATCGGATTGTAATTGGATGTGTCCCCAATGTATATTGTGACCAGTCCCCCCCCCCCCCCCCCCGTGAATAAGAGTGTTATTGTGATTGTGTTTTATTACGTGATGTTACTGTGTAATTTAAATAAGAACCAGATGTTAGAGATACGTCAGTAGTCTGTGTACATAGAGGATTAAATAACAAAAGTGGTTAAAAGTGGTTTAAAATGGATTTAAAAGTAATTACACATTTTTATTTTTATTTCAGCCCATCAAAAACCCACCGACTGGGAAGAAGTATGTACGGTGTCCCTGCAACTGTCTTCTCATCTGCAAAGACTCATCTAGGAGGATAGGATGTCCCAGACCCAACTGGTAGGTGATAGGATGTCCCAGACCCAACTGGTAGGTGATAGGATGCCCCACCCCAGACCCAACTGGTAGGTGATAGGATGCCCCACCCCAGACCCAACTGGTAGGTGATAGGATGCCCCACCCCAGACCCAACTGGTAGGTGATAGGATGCCCCAGACCCAACTGGTAGGTGATAGGATGTCCCACCCCAGACCCAACTGGTAGGTGATAGGATGTCCCAGACCCAACTGGTAGGTGATAGGATGCCCCAGACCCAACTGGTAGGTGATAGGATGTCCCAGACCCAACTGGTAGGTGATAGGATGCCCCAGACCCAACTGGTAGGTGATAGGATGCCCCACCCCAGACCCAACTGGTAGGTGATAGGATGCCCCACCCCAGACCCAACTGGTAGGTGATAGGATGCCCCACCCCAGACCCAACTGGTAGGTGATAGGATGTCCCAGACCCAACTGGTAGGTGATAGGATGTCCCAGACCCAACTGGTAGGTGATAGGATGCCCCACCCCAGACCCAACTGGTAGGTGATAGGATGCCCCACCCCAGACCCAACTGGTAGGTGATAGGATGTCCCAGACCCAACTGGTAGGTGATAGGATGCCCCAGACCCAACTGGTAGGTGATAGGATGCCCCACCCCAGACCCAACTGGTAGGTGATAGGATGCCCCACCCCAGACCCAACTGGTAGGTGATAGGATGCCCCAGACCCAACTGGTAGGTGATAGGATGTCCCACCCCAGACCCAACTGGTAGGTGATAGGATGTCCCACCCCAGACCCAACTGGTAGGTGATAGGATGTCCCACCCCAGACCCAACTGGTAGGTGATAGGATGTCCCAGACCCAACTGGTAGGTGATAGGATGCCCCACCCCAGACCCAACTGGTAGGTGATAGGATGCCCCACCCCAGACCCAACTGGTAGGTGATAGGATGTCCCACCCCAGACCCAACTGGTAGGTGATAGGATGTCCCACCCCAGACCCAACTGGTAGGTGATAGGATGCCCCACCCCAGACCCAACTGGTAGGTGATAGGATGCCCCACCCCAGACCCAACTGGTAGGTGATAGGATGTCCCACCCCAGACCCAACTGGTAGGTGATAGGATGCCCCACCCCAGACCCAACTGGTAGGTGAAAGGATGTCCCACCCCAGACCCAACTGGTAGGTGATAGGATGCCCCAGACCCAACTGGTAGGTGATAGGATGCCCCACCCCAGACCCAACTGGTAGGTGATAGGATGCCCCACCCCAGACCCAACTGGTAGGTGATAGGATGTCCCAGACCCAACTGGTAGGTGATAGGATGCCCCACCCCAGACCCAACTGGTAGGTGATAGGATGTCCCAGACCCAACTGGTAGGTGATAGGATGTCCCAGACCCAACTGGTAGGTGATAGGATGCCCCACCCCAGACCCAACTGGTAGGTGATAGGATGCCCCACCCCAGACCCAACTGGTAGGTGATAGGATGTCCCAGACCCAACTGGTAGGTGATAGGATGCCCCACCCCAGACCCAACTGGTAGGTGATAGGATGCCCCAGACCCAACAGGTAGGTGATAGGATGCCCCACCCCAGACCCAACTGGTAGGTGATAGGATGTCCCACCCCAGACCCAACTGGTAGGTGATAGGATGCCCCACCCCAGACCCAACTGGTAGGTGATAGGATGCCCCACCCCAGACCCAACTGGTAGGTGATAGGATGCCCCAGACCCAACTGGTAGGTGATAGGATGTCCCAGACCCAACTGGTAGGTGATAGGATGTCCCACCCCAGACCCAACTGGTAGGTGATAGGATGCCCCACCCCAGACCTAACTGGTAGGTGATAGGATGTCCCACCCCAGACCCAACTGGTAGGTGATAGGATGCCCCACCCCAGACCCAACTGGTAGGTGATAGGATGCCCCACCCCAGACCCAACTGGTAGGTGATAGGATGTCCCAGACCCAACTGGTAGGTGATAGGATGTCCCACCCCAGACCCAACTGGTAGGTGATAGGATGCCCCACCCCAGACCTAACTAGTAGGTCAGAGTTCACAGCAGGCAGATCTCTCTCTGTCCACAGCAGCCCCAGGAATGCATACACTACACACAGGGTTTCTGGTCCAGTAGGTACGTCCTTGCTGGTCTAGAGTCCAGTTGGTAAATCCTTGATTGTACCTGGAGGGGAGCGGATGCTCTCAAAAATGTTCTTAGAAAGAGGATAAGTAAAAACCTGGTGGGTGTTCTTGCATAATAGAATGTTCAAGACCATGAATCCAATAACAAACTGACAATCAGTAACCGACTGACAATAGTGCCACTTACCTGGGAAACATCACTACTGTATGGTAACCCCTCCCCCTCTGTGTGCCCCACCCCCACAGCAGACGCATCATCAACCTGAGCCCGGTGATGGTGATTCCAGAGGAGCAGCCAGCCCAGCCAGCCCTGCCAGTCCAGCCTGAGGGCACGAGGGTGGTCTGTGGCCACTGTGGAAACGCCTTCCTGGTATGTGGCCAATCAGTGTGCCCTCTGAGCAGCAGTCAGCACCTTCTGGCCTATCAGAGACTAGCCGGTCGCAGAGCCTGTATTCATAAAGTGTCTCAGAGTGGTAGTGCTTGTCTAGGATCAGGTCTCCCTTGTCCATTCCTTATAATCAAAAAGGCTAAACTGATCCTAAATCAGGACTCCTGCACTGAGACGCTTAATGAATGTGTTGTGCAGTCTTGCCAACGACAGTGATCATAGGAGTTTGACAAGACAGCACAAACAAATCTGGGACCAGGCTAATAAGTCAGAGACTGTCTGTGTGGTTCTCAGATCTGGGACCAGGCTAATAAGTCAGAGACTGTCTGTGTGGTTCTCAGATCTGGGACCAGGCTAATAAGTCAGAGACTGTCTGTGTGGTTCTCAGATCTGGGACCAGGCTAATAAGTCAGAGACTGTCTTTGTGGTTCTCAGATCTGGGACCAGGCTAATAAGTCAGAGACTGTCTGTGTGGTTCTCAGATCTGGGACCAGGCTAATAAGTCAGAGACTGTCTGTGTGGTTCTCAGATCTGGGACCAGGCTAATAAGTCAGAGACTGTCTGTGTGGTTCTCAGATCTGGGACCAGGCTAATAAGTCAGAGACTGTCTGTGTGGTTCTCAGATCTGGGACCAGGCTAATAAGTCAGAGACTGTCTGTGTGGTTCTCAGATCTGGGACCAGGCTAATAAGTCAGAGACTGTCTGTGTGGTTCTCAGATCTGGGACCAGGCTAATAAGTCAGAGACTGTCTGTGTGGTTCTCAGATCTGGGACCAGGCTAATAAGTCAGAGACTGTCTGTGTGGTTCTCAGATCTGGGACCAGGCAAATAAGTCAGAGACTGTCTGTGTGGTTCTCAGATCTGGGACCAGGCAAATAAGTCAGAGACTGTCTGTGTGGTTCTCAGATCTGGGACCAGGCTAATAAGTCAGAGACTGTCTGTGTGGTTCTCAGTGCTTGACTTCGGATGAAAGAGGAGCTGTCTTTTTTCAAGTTGGTCCTTTCACTGAAATTCCCAAATGACGATATGCTGTAGAGACAGACCTCTGATTATTCACTGTTAAGGATTCATACACATTTTGAGAGATGGAATTTCATGACTTTTCCATGACTTATCATGTCTTATCATGACTTATCATGACTTATCATGACTTTTAACCAAATTTCCATGACCAATAATTGGTGGCATCTCTATGTATCCTACAGTGAGGGAAAAAAGTATTTGATCCCCTGCTGATTTTGTACGTTTGCCCACTGACAAAGACATGATCAGTCTATAATTTTAATGGTAGGTTTATTTGAACAGTGAGAGACAGAATAACAACAAAAAAATCCAGAAAAGCGCATGTCAAAAATGTTATAAATTGATTTGCATTTTAATGAGGGAAATAAGTATTTGACCCCCTCTGCAAAACATGACTTAGTACTTGGTGGCAAAACCCTTGTTGGCAATCACAGAGGTCAGACGTTTCTTGTAGTTGGCCACCAGGTTTGCACACATCTCAGGAGGGATTTTGTCCCACTCCTGTTTTTATAGAATTATTCCCTCATTCAATGAATCAGGGATAACATGGATAAGGCAGACTACTTCAAAGCAAGGTAGCTAACTAAGACATGTTTATCTATAACCTTATAAGGCTATAATATTATTATCTCTTGGGAGATCTATGCTCAGCATGGAAGCTATTTGTCAAATAGGCTATTCTTAGAATATTTTATCAGTTTTTCAGTTTTTCCGCCTACTGATTAACAGAAGGGAATCCCAGCTTTCCAATAACAGTGTCAGATGTATTTGTCAGCAATGCCGGTGTAAAGGCGACAGTGAGTCAACGACATTAATTCTTAGGTCTATAGCTAAACCGTTCACTAGCGAGATGGCCTGTAGCATGGCTAGCTAAACCGTTCACTAGCGAGATGGCCTGTAGCATGGCTAGCTAAACCGTTCACTAGCGAGATGGCCTGTAGCATGGCTAGCTAAACCGTTCACTAGCGAGATGGCCTGTAGCATGGCTAGCTAAACCGTTCACTAGCGAGATGGCCTGTAGCATGGCTAGCTAAACCGTTCACTAGCGAGATGGCCTGTAGCATGGCTAGCTAAACCGTTCACTAGCGAGATGGCCTGTAGCATGGCTAGCTAAACCGTTCACTAGCGAGATAGCCTGTAGCAATTCTAGTTACGTTTTGAATTAGCTATTTAGTTAGCCTATCATTGTTTTATAGAATACCTGCTGCTGAAATGTCTCAATCTCCAACAGTCTACTGGTGTGCATACACTGGATCCACAGACTAGATACTGCATACACTGGATCCACAGACTAGATACTGCATACACTGGATCCACAGACTAGATACTGCATACACTGGATCCACAGACTAGATACTGCATACACTGGATCCACAGACTAGATACTGCATACACTGGATCCACAGACTAGATACTGCATACACTGGATCCACAGACTAGATACTGCATACACTGGATCCACAGACTAGATACTGCATACACTGGATCCACAGACTAGATACTGCATACACTGGATCCACAGACTAGATACTGCATACACTGGATCCACAGACTAGATAAGCTTGAACATGATATGAATACACGCTATTCAATACAGATCCCGCCTTCATTCCACTTTGATCAACCTTTTTTTGCCGCTGTGTGTGAATCCTGGCCGGTGATAGGCCACTTCGTTTTATAAAGGAGACCGTATGGCGCTCTGGACAGCTCCGGCCCAAGTCGAGCACTGGCGGTTCGGTTTGTGTGTGTTGGTTGTGTGTGTGTGTGTTGTGTGTGTGTGTGTGTGTGTGTGAGTGAATGCTTAAAGTGTAGCACCCCCTGTTGCAGTCCCTTTTACTGTAGGGTAGTTGGTACGTTGGTAGCAGGTCGTTGTAGTGATACATGCAGTAGGAACGCGTCCCAAATGGCACCCTATTCCCTATATAGTGCACTACTTTAGACCAGAGAATGGCACCCTATTCCCTATATAGTGCACTACTTTAGACCAGAGAATGGCATCCTATTCCCTATATAGTACACTACTTTAGACCAGAGAATGACACCCTATTCCCTATATAGTGCACTACTTTAGACCAGAGAATGGCACCCTATTCCCTATATAGTGCACTACTTTAGACCAGAGAATGGCACCCTATTCCCTATATAGTGCACTACTTTAGACCAGAGAATGGCATCCTATTCCCTATATAGTACACTACTTTAGACCAGAGAATGACACCCTATTCCCTATATAGTGCACTACTTTAGACCAGAGAATGGCACCCTATTCCCTATATAGTGCACTACTTTAGACCAGAGAATGGCACCCTATTCCCTATATAGTGCACTACTTTAGACCAGAGAATGGCACCCTATTCCCTATATAGTACACTACTTTAGACCAGAGAATGGCACCCTATTCCCTATATAGTGCACTACTTTAGACCAGAGAATGGCACCCTATTCCCTATATAGTGCACTACTTTAGACCAGAGAATGGCACCCTATTCCCTATATAGTGCACTACTTTAGACCAGAGAATGGCACCCTATTCCCTATATAGTGCACTACTTTAGACCAGAGAATGGCACCCTATTCCCTATATAGTGCACTACTTTACACCAGAGAATGGCACCCTATTCCCTATATAGTGCACTACTTTACACCAGAGAATGGCACCCTATTCCCTATATAGTGCACTACTTTAGACCAGAGAATGGCACCCTATTCCCTATATAGTGCACTACTTTACACCAGAGAATGGCACCCTATTCCCTATATAGTGCACTACTTTACACCAGAGAATGGCACCCTATTCCCTATATAGTGCACTACTTTAGACCAGAGAATGGCACCCTATTCCCTATATAGTGCACTACTTTACACCAGAGAATGGCACCCTATTCCCTATATAGTGCACTACTTTACACCAGAGAATGGCACCCTATTCCCTATATAGTGCACTACTTTAGACCAGAGAATGGCACCCTATTCCCTATATAGTGCACTACTTTACACCAGAGAATGGCACCCTATTCCCTATATAGTGCACTACTTTACACCAGAGAATGGCACCCTATTCCCTATATAGTGCACTACTTTACACCAGAGAATGGCACCCTATTCCCTATATAGTGCACTACTTTAGACCAGAGAATGGCACCCTATTCCCTATATAGTGCACTACTTTAGACCAGAGAATGGCACCCTATTCCCTATATAGTGCACTACTTTAGACCAGAGAATGGCACCCTATTCCCTATATAGTGCACTACTTTAGACCAGAGAATGGCACCCTATTCCCTATATAGTGCACTACTTTACACCAGAGAATGGCACCCTATTCCCTATATAGTGCACTACTTTACACCAGAGAATGGCACCCTATTCCCTATATAGTGCACTACTTTAGACCAGAGAATGGCACCCTATTCCCCATATAGTGCACTACTTT